>PQXP01000267.1:0-38255 GCA_002973495.1 Apiotrichum akiyoshidainum
CTGGGTAGCAGAGATGCGCATCCAGTAGGCCACGACTCGCCGCTGACAAACAGAGGTTCGCATCAAGGACAATGGTCTCGAGAGCATCGAGGTCGTCGACAATGGCTCCGGCATTGACCAAGCCAACTGGCCGTCCATGGGTGCGTTATCCTGCGAGCTAGAGACGGGAAGAATCTTACTCCAGGCCTCAAGCACCACACATCCAAGCTGCCCTGTACGAGCTTGACAGTCGTCGACGCTCCGAGGACCGCATATGTTGATCGTGTAGGCTGGAAGAACTCCTCCAATGCACGCTGCTGCGTTAGCCTCCCAAGCGTTGATCGCCCACCTTCAGAGCCTCGATCAGGTTCGCCTCGCTGTGGACAAAGATGGTGCGCTTGTCGGGGCTGACGTTAATGTCGACGCTCTCGCGCGGAATCTCAAAGTCGAGGATTGCGAGCGGGTGCTGGTTCGTGTTGAAGCTCTTGTACACCTCGTTGACGGCCTTCATGATCTGAAAGTTAACTCGGTTTTACCGCTGAAACTCACCTTGGGAAGCGTGCATGGGCGACCGTTGATATACGTAAACTGACGGTCGGTGCTGGAGCGGCCCTGCCCCCAAGCGCCGGACGATATGAGACCACGCACACGGATGGTTTGCGAGCTGCGGTTAGCTGCGTCGCCCTTTGTTACTCACGTCTCCTCGATACCCTCACGCCGCGCCATGGCCTTGTCCACCTCGACCTCGACGTCAATGTCGAGATCCACGACACCGTCGAGGGCCTTGGGTCCCCAGACGGCGTTGGCGGACGAGCGCAGCGTCCCGCGACCGTCTGTAGTGAGGATCGTGTTGCGCTTCCTGTGTGTCAGCGGCTTCAACTCGGAACAACTCACCCTCCACGACCAGAACCGATCACTTCCACTCGCAGCCGCACGCCTGCCTTGTTCTGCGCAGGTGCAGCTGCGGCAGGAGTCAGAGCATATGCGTTGAGGATGCCGAGGGCTTTGGTGAACTCGCGCTTTGCTGTGCGTTCAAACTCTTTCCGGCGTACGGGGAGCGGCTTGAAGAGGCCAGACAGTGTGATGGTTGTGCCGCGCTGAGGTCAGTTGACTCAACCGAGGAATGTCCCACCTGTCGGGCAACGCGCCCCGTGTCGTCGACCACACGTCCGTCGCGTCCAAGTGTGATCACCGCACCCATTGGTGCCGTGTCCTTGGTAGCCGTCGTGACAGTGACGGACTCGCAGAGCGCGCAGAGCGCCGAGAGCGCCTCGCCACGAAAGCCAAATGTCGAGACTTGGGCAAGCTGCTCGAGGGAGGGCAGCTTGGATGTGTGGTGCTTGAGGCCTGGAGTAAGATTCTTCCCGTCTCTAGCTCGCAGGATAACGCACCCATGGACGGCCAGTTGGCTTGGTCAATGCCGGAGCCATTGTCGACGACCTCGATGCTCTCGAGACCATTGTCCTTGATGCGAACCTCTGTTTGTCAGCGGCGAGTCGTGGCCTACTGGATGCGCATCTCTGCTACCCAGTTGCTCATTACTCACCGACACTCGTCGCACCGGCGTCGAAAGCGTTCTCGAGCAGCTCCTTGACGGCACCTTGGAGGTCGAGGACGACCTGGCCCGAATGGATGCGGTGGACGGACGCGGTGTCGATTGCTGCCGCGTGAGCTGTATCCTACCCAGGTGCTCTTGTACGTACGTTTAATACTTCCGCCCGACATTGTCAGAGAGTGTCTCGACGACGTGCTTGACGGGAGTGGTGGTGAGCAGGAGAATAGAGAACAGTTCGCAAGTGGATGCAAACGCGTCAGGCGTGTTATTTGTGTTTTCGCCAGGCGGGTCGTGACTCACCTCCACCTGCGGGCTCGTTAAGCTCTGTGTGCTCGGAGAGAGTCCCAACAACCGAATGTAGCACAAGCTCTCTCCGTTGCTCCATCCACCATCACCATCACCGACAATGCTACCACACCGCTCTCCAATCCAGCTACAGACCCCGCGCAAGAGCGTAAACGAGATCCCCCGGCGCGTCACATCGCTAGGCCTCAGCTCCGGCCCCGGATGGGCCACGGGGTCGCGCACCAATGTCGCCATCCTGTCCCCAGATACCTCCCCCGAGAGCACTCCAGACATTTCGAGGGCGTCGACGCCGACTCCCATGTTGCCCGAGGCAACAACCACCGGCATCCAGGACATGCTCCGTCGCGGCGAGGAGGCCCAGCGCCGCCGAAAGCACTCCCTCGAAGGAGGTGAGGAGCTCCTGCTAGATGGAGCCCCAGACGCCTCCCTCAGCCCCCAAGCCGCCGTCTCAGCCTACACACCAGCCGACACGGCGAGCGAAGCCAGTACAACCGCGACGGACATGACCTCCCTCACAGCGCCGTCTCCTGTTATCTCCACCCCGCACGGCGACGCCAACACTGGTGCCGCGATCGAGCCCGTGCAGCTTGCACCGGTGCGCGAGGCTGCATGCACAAAGGATTCACCAAAAACGCCAAGCACAAGCGCAAACACTACCACAAAGGCACCGGCTGCTACCGCGGCCTTCTCCATCAACCCCCACCATCCAGCCCCTACATCCACTCCATCCACCATGTCCGCACCCAACGGTGCCATCGCCATCGACGACCGGGAAAAGGACGCACGAGTGCTTGTAGCGACGCCCGCACGGGGTCTCAACCCGCGCAACAGCTTGCACCTGTACATGGACGACGGCGTGCCTTGCATTGAGACGGTGGAAGCGGTCGGCGGCAAGAGCGCGAGCGCACCACCCCGCCCCGACCCCGTCTCTCCGTTAGACCCCGTCTCGCCGTGGCCTCCGCGTGACGTGCCCGACGACGAGCCTGCATCCTCCGCCAAGTCCACCACCACCGCCGCCGCCGCCGACCTCCCATCCGCAAAGGAGGTCTATGGCTCGCTCGCCATCCTCCTTAGCTACCTCGCCTTTGGCACGTACCTCTTCTGGGCCTTTGCCCCCATCGGCTCGCTCGACAAGATCGGATGGACCTGGTATCCTGCGCGGTATGTGTCCGCCCTCCCGGTTCTCCCAGCCTTGGCTCTGCCGACGATGCCGGCGCTCCCCACCCTGCCGCCCTTGGCCATGGCTATCCCGAGCATCCCGACGCTGGCGTTCCCAACCATTCCGGCGATGCCGGCTCTGCCAGCAATGCCAACTATGCCAGCGTTTCCGCCCCTGCCTTCGCTCCCCTCCTTGGTCCTCCCAGGGCTTCCTCTGGCCCTTCCCACCCTTCCACCCCTCCCAGCACTCGCCCTCCCTCCCTTCCCAGCTCTCCCACAGCTCCCCCCTCTCCCAGCCTGGCTGCCCGCCCTCCCAGCCTTCCTCCAGCGGCGCTAACCCCCAGCGAGTGGGCCACAATAGTGCCAAGCTGGCTCATGCTCATCGTTCTCCTGACCTACGTTTCCTACGCCGCCCTAACCTTCTTCCTCACCCCGGGTCTGCAGTCGAAGACTATCATGATCGGTGAGGGTGACGTACGGGGTAGAGCTGACAGCAGACGACTACTCTGGTATCCGCCCGGCAAGCACACGAGAGGGAGAACAGTACTACTGGCAGTTTGCAGAGCGCACTGCAGTCCCGCAGGCCGTCGACCTGCCGCTCGGCGTGGTCAACTCTGTTCTGTACCCGCGGAAACGAAAGGAGTAGCGCGCAGACGATGGACTGTTGTACCAACCTCGAGCATTATCGGTCAAGTCAATCCGTGACAGCGCTGCGCCGCGCGCACCCGCGCGCCAGGCAGTGACGCACCCAGTGCGCTTCTGGACGCACACGCGCGTCTAGGATCTAGATCTAGTGAAATGCTACATGCTGTTGTTTTACTACTGATTTTCTCTACGCTGCGGGCCCGACATCGGCGCGCGGCGCATCTATCGCCTTTGGCATCTTGGCGCGGCTCGCGCCGCCGAGCATATCCTGCACCTCCTGCGGCTTAAAGTACTGCGGCGCCACTGTCTGTCAGCGGCTGTCAAAATGGCAGATGAATAACTTACACTCGGAAAGCCAGGTGCCCTCGATCGGCATGCACTGGCGCATGTACTCCTTGCTGGTGAGCACGAGCTCGTAGTAGAGGATGAAGCGGGGCGGGGGCTGCATGCCGATGAGGCACGACGAGGGGTGGAGGTAGACGGTGTGGTTGTTCTTGGTCGTGCGGTATCCGCCGCCCTTGTCGAGGCGGGCCGTGTTGTAAAAGTATCCAGCCGTGAGCGCCTTCTGGACGGGAATGACCTCGTTGGGGGTAGACTCGATGACGACCTCGACGCGGTCACACAGCCCCGCAAGCTGGTCGTGAATGTCGCGCACGCGGCAGAGCGACTTGTACTGTACGAAATTCTCCTGGCAAAACTGCTGGCCATAGTTGGCATCGGCCCACTGCTGGTAAATGTTCAGCAGCGTAAAGTGGTCTCCGCCGGGCTTGATAAAGTTCTTGTGTGCCTTGTCCGCGTGCATCCGCTTGTCCTTGGGGCGGTACAGCAGCGAGCCCGACTCTTGCAGCATCGAGATGATGATGAGCACCTCGGCAGTGCACTTGTACACCTCCGAGCCGATGATCGCCTTTGAAAGCATCGGGTCGACGGGGAACTCGGCCATGCGGCGGCCAAGACGTGTGAGCTCGCCCTTGTGGTTGAGCGCGCCGAGCGCGTACAGCATCTCAAACGAGCGGATAATCGTCTCGGCTGGCGGCTTGTCGAGGAAGTCAAAGTTGAGAATGTCGTTGATGCCCAGCGACTTGAGCATCAGCACCACCATGCCAAGGTTGGTGCGCTGGATTTCCGGAATCGTATCCTGCGGGAGCTCGTTCTTGAACGCCCACTTGGTGTACAGACGGAACGCCTTGCCGGGGCCGACACGACCGGCACGACCAGCGCGCTGCTGCGCCGACGCGCGAGAGATGGGCTCGACGACAAGCGACGACATGCCCGTCTTTGGGTTGTAGTTGTTCTGCTTGACAAAACCGGGGTCAATCACGTACACTACGCCGTCGATGGTGATCGACGTCTCGGCAATGTTGGTGGCAAGAACGACCTTGCGTGCGCCCTCGGGCGTAGGCTCAAAGATCTTGGTCTGGAGCTCTGTCGGCAGGTTGGCGTAAATAGGTGCCACGATGAGTTCTGGCACCTTGTCGCCGAGCGCGTACATTGTCTCCTTTAGATTTTCCTCGCACGCCTCAATCTCGTCCTGACCAGTCAGGAACAGCAGAATGTCGCCCTTGGGCTGGGTAGTGTGGATCTGCAGAATGGTCGTAATCGCCGCGTGGATGTAGTTGGCCTCGGGTTGGGATGTGTAGAACATGTCGACCGGGAAGCGGCGGCCTGGGACATCAAAGATCGGGGCGCCGTCGAAAAATTCGGAAAACTTTTGCGCGTTCATGGTCGCACTGGAAATCAAGAGACGGAGCTCGGGACGGAAGCGGGCAATGTCCTTGACGAGGCCAAAGAGGATATCGGTAGAGAGAGTGCGCTCGTGTGCCTCGTCGATAACAATAGCAGAGTACGTCGACAGCTCGGGATCGGTCAGGAACTCGCGGAGGAGCATACCGTCGGTCATGTACTTGAGCACCGTCTTGTCGCTTGTCATGTCCTCGAAACGGACAGAGTAGCCGACCTCCTGACCAAGGCGGGTGCCCACCTCCTCTGCGACACGCGCCGCGACGGACATGGCGGCGACACGACGCGGCTGCGTGCAGCCCACCTTCAGCCCGCCCTTGGTGTATCCCGCCTCGTGGAGGTATTGCGGCAGCTGGGTGGTCTTGCCAGAGCCAGTCTCGGCAACGACGATAAGCACCTGGTGCTCGGCAATCGCTTCAAGCAGTTCTTCCCGGAACTCGTAAATGGGCAGCGACTTGCGCGTCTCTTCGATCGACTGCTGCTTCTTCTCGAGCTCCTCGACCTGGTTCAGGAGTGCCTGCGCCTCGGCTGTGAGCGTGCCATCCATCTTGCCCTCCTGGAGGAACTTGATGCCCTGGTCCTCGTCGAAAACGTAGTCGTAGCCGCCAGTCTCGTCAAAAATCTCCTTGTCGAGCGCGCCGGTGATGAGGTCCGTCTTGTAGCGCTGCGCGTCCTCCCACTGGTCGACGTCGGTGGTAAACTCCTCGGCCTTCTTCTTGCCCTCGTCGTAGCGCTGATACAGTGCGTTCTTGCGCTTCTTCGAGTCGATGCGGCCCTGCTCGGTAATGTAGTCGTCTGGAAGCATGTATCCGTCGTTGCCGTCGTCAATCTTTTGCCGCTCCTCCATGATCCGGATGAGCTCCTTCTTGCGCTCGTGCTCCTCCATCTCGCGCTTCGACATCTTCTGTCCGCGGAACAGAATCTGCTCGTCCTCGACTTCCAATTTAAGCAAGTCGAGGCGCTGCGCCTCACGCTTGGCGAGGTACTCTTGACGTGAGCGGATACGCAGATCGGGCATGACGGCCTCGCGGGCCTCGGCGTCGTCGGCGAGCGCGGCGCGCTTCTGCGCCTCGGCGTCGTTGGACCGGTCCGTGACAATCTTCTTTGTGCGGTCCTTGTCCTTTTCCCGCATGCGCTCCGCAAACGCATCGCGCTCCGCCAGGTCCTCCTGGCGCTCGCGCTCCTGGCGCTCCTCCTCCGTCTCCTCCGGTAGCGGCGGCTCGCCATCCCGCGGGTTGGGCGACTCTATCCGTACGCGCTTCGGGGTTTCCGGATAGTCGTCCTCTGGCTCGCTGTCCCAGTTGCCTTCCGTCTCGCGCTTTCGTGTCGAACGGCCCTGCTTGACGACGTCGCGGTCGCGATCACGCTCCCGCTCACGCTCCTTGTCCTTGCTCTTGTCCTTCTTCTTCTTCTTGGACGAGCTCGGCTCGTCCTCCATCAGCAGCGAGAACTTTTGCGAGTTGACATTGGAGGCATCCTTGGACTTTTTCTTCTTCTCCTTGCGCGGGACAAGCTTGTGCAGCTGGGCGGCAAAGGCCTGGGACTCGGGGGAGTCGGAGAGGCCGGTCGCGAGAAGGGACGAGTAGAGGTCGCCTGGTGTCTTGGACGAGAGGGCTGCGGGTGTTAGCTCGGGGACGAAGGAATACTCAGAGCTGTACGTACCGAGAGAGTGGACAAAGTCGACAGTTGCGCTGTCGGAAGACCCGAGGATCTGGTTTGGAGTCAGCAGGTGTTACCATAGCGGTCGAGCTGACGTACCTGGACGACATTGTCGCTAATGTACTGCTTGAGATCCATGGCGGCGGTGCGCGAATGCGGTGTGGTGCAGCCGGGTGGTCTCTGAGTAGTAGCAAGTCGAGTGGGGTGCCGAAAGAGTCGATGGCAAAGAGAGATTTGTAGATGTGTCGACAGAAATGGCTCGCGTCCAAGTCGGTCATCGTTCATGAAGACAGGGACTCTGTTGGTGGCAAACAAATAGGAAATGACGTGTAATGACTACCCTTCCCATTTTTGAAGGTTGGTCGGCCAGGCTGGGGTCGGCTCGATACATTTGCTTCCGCTCACCATCATGAGGCGCCTCCATGTTGTCGCCGTCCGTCGCTCGAAAACATCGAGGCCGCGATCATTCCATCTCCACTCGACGCTTCCATCCCGTCTACTCCGCCACTCCACTAAACAGCATCCGCATCCGATCAGTGCGTGTGCTAGTGCCGAAGACGACAAGCGGGAATCACCTTTAAAACCATGTTCTTCTGTGCCAGTGAGTCACACTCGGGGATCTCTTTCCAACTCTCCACACCTCCAAACTGACGCGTCCAGTCTCCGGCGCCCCGCCGACAGTGCCCGTCGTCTCCAAGACGTCGGGCACCGTCTACGAGAGGTCCCTCATTGAGCGGTATATCGGTACGTACGGAACGGCAACACAAATGTCCTGGATGCGCAATCGGCGACTAACCGCTAGATGAGAACGGAACCGACCCCATCACCGGCGAGGCGTTGACAAAGGAGGACCTCATTGACGTCAAGGCCAGTGAGTACAGCATCACATACTTGATCTAACTCCCCAGAGCCCTCGACACTGCCTCCCCGGGCAGCCAACCAGACCTCGATTCCTGCGCTCCTTACCGCGCTCCAGTCCGAGTGGGACTCGGTCATGCTCGAGTCGATCGAGATCAAGAAGAGCTTCCAGAACACGCGTGCCGAGCTCGCCAGCGCGCTCTACCGGGAAGACGCCGCTACTCGCGTTATCGCCCGGTTGATGAAGGAGCGTGACGAGGCGAGGCAGTGAGTACTAGTGATCGCGCATTACCTGACAGCAGGGCACTGGCGACCATTCAGGCCTCGATCGGCGTTGCGCCCGCCGCCGCCCCGCAGGAGGACGATGTTGAGATGGAGTCGCAGGAGGCTGTTCTTCCCGCCGATGTCGAGGCCAAGATCGTTGAGACCAACCAGGCGTAAGGATTTATTGTTTTTGTAAAAGCTGACATCATAGCCTCTCGTCTGTGCGCAAGAAGCGCAAGCCCGCACCTGGCTACGCCAACGCCGAGGCCGTCAAGGGATACACTCAGACCAAGAGCGTGTCGTCGATGCACGGCACCAAGCCCCCTGGCGTGAACGCTCTTGACCTCGCCGCCGATGGCAAGACTATTGTTACCGGCGGCCTCGACAAGGTCGTCCAGGTCTTTGACCTCGAGAGCGAGAAGGTCCTCGCCACCCTCAAGGGCCACACCAAGGCCGTTACCCACGTGGCCTTCCGCGAGCAGGAGGGTCTCTCGCGCGCCATTGTCTCGTCGGGCGCCGACAAGACCGTCCGCGTCTGGGGTGAGGACGAGTCTGGATCGTGGGCTGCCAAGGGCAGCATCGCCGCCCACAAGGGCGACGTTACCGGTCTCGGCATCCACCCGTCGGGACTCTACGCCGCCTCGGCCTCGACAGACAGCACCTGGGCCCTCCACGACATTGAGACTGTCAAGACCATCACCTCGTACGGCCCCATTGCCGGTGACGCCGGCTCGTTTGCCTACACCTCGTTCTCGGTCCACCCCGACGGTGTCCTCCACGCCGGTGGTACCAAGGACGGTGGTGTCCGTGTCTGGGATGTCCGCCAGAACAATGCTCTCGCCGCCTCGCTCGAGTCGCACCCCGGCAAGGCTCTCAGCACCCTCGGCTTCTCGGAGAACGGCTACTTCCTTGCTACCGGCTCGACCCAGGACTCGCTGGTCAACATCTTTGACCTCCGCAAGCTCAAGGTTCTCAAGGGCTGGAACCTCGAGTCTGAAAACGCCGTCCACGAGGTCCGCTTCGACCCCTCGGCCCAGTTCCTCACCGTTGCCGGCACCGACCTCCGTGTCTATGCCAACAAGACGTGGGACGAGCTCCTCAAGTTTGACGACAACAACGGCATCCTCACAGCCGCCCGCTGGGGACCCCTTGGTAGCAGCATCGTGCTCGCCGGCCTCGACCGCACTGTGCGTGTCCTTGGCGCGCAGGCTTGAGCAGTATTGTAGACTGGTGAATGCATGTGATCTTACGGCAGCGGTTAGTGAAACGCAAGGTGAATGGTGGTGCATGGGTCTATGCTGTATGCTATCCTGTGTCCTCTGGACGTCTACAAATGTGTGGTCTCCTCTACGCCTCAATCTCGTCGGATGTGCTCCAGCGGCGCATGCTGGCGATGGTGACGCGGACGTTGCGCTCCTGTCCCCACTCGATAACATAGTCGGCAACCTTCTTGTCCGAGCCGAGGAGCATGGCTTGCTGGGTGAGGAGGGCCTCCTCCTCGACGACGCCGTTCTCGGGGGTGAGGGCCTTTGTGGGGAAGCCGACGACCTGGCGGGCGAGCGAGCGGGCGAGGGCCTGGAGGTCCTTGTCGAGCTTCTCACCCTCGGGAGCGGCGATGAGGGCAGCGATGGGCTTGTCGGTGAGGCCCTCGACGGAGAGAACGACGACACCGCCGACCTTGCCGGTGGTAGCGTCGCCGCCGTGGGTGTAGGCGCCGGGGACGTAGCGAACAGTAGGCTGCGAGGGGAAGGGAGCAGCAAACGAGACGGCGCGGACGAGCTTGAGGTTCTCGCCAGTCTGCGAGAGCGAAGCGATCAGGAGCTGCTTGACGGTCTGGGCCTCCTCGGTGGTGGGGACGGGGGCGGGCTCGGCGCCCTCGGCGGGGATCGAGATGAGGGGGGCGGAGAGGAGCGCCTCGACGGGGAAGACCTGCATGGGGTCGGCGCCGGGCTTGGGAACGACGGGCTCGGGCTCCTCGGTAGGAACGTCAAGGAAAGCGGCAGTCTCAGCGATACCGCGGGCAGCCTTGAGGAAGACGTCGTTGCGGGCAACAAAGTCAGTCTCGCAGGCGAGGTGGACCATGCCGACGCGGCGGCCGGCAAGGAGCGAAACGGCAATGGTGCCCTCGGTGGTGGAGCGACCCGAGACCTTGTCGGCCTTCTTGAGGGCAGCCTCGGAGGTGGCCGAGTTGAGGTAGGCAATGGCGGCGTTGACGTCGAGGCCGTTCTTGGCGAGCGCCTCGCGGGCCTGGGACATGGGCACGGGGTTGATCTTGCGGAGCTCGGCAATGAGCTTGACGGGGACCTTGACGTCGTTGGCGCGGACGGCCGAGGTGGAGAAGGCGCGAGCGGCGCGGAGGGGAGCGGGAGCACGGAGCGCGTTGCGGAGTCCGAACATTTTAATTAATTATTATTATTATTGAGAGATGGAGAATGAGGAGATGAGACAGAGCAATGTAGCCGGATGGGTGGATGGAATTGTGAGCAGCAGTGTATTTTTCGGCGTCGGACGGAGGGGGGAAGGGGCAAGGGGGTAATGACTGGTCGGTGCCTGGCTCCTGGTACAGTGTGTGTGGTTTCCCTTTTGACTTTCTTTTCACGACTACACTACACCACCACACCACGGCTGGCTGGCTAACCCTCGTCTCCGTCCTCTCTCTCTCTCTCTCTCTCTCTCTCTCTCTCTCTCTCCCTCTCTCTCTACTCGTCACTTGCCCATCTCTCTCTCTACCTCGTGGCCGCCAACCACATCCCACACTCCCTCCCTCCCCCCTACCCACCCCGGCGACACCAGGAGACACGCCCTCGTCGCCCGCAATGGTGGGAGACAAGAGGAAGCGCGTCTCGTCCGCCAGCGACGGCGTCCCCGCCTCGCCAGTCGCCGGCTCGTCCCCCGCGCCCAAAAAGTCGCGCATGCCAGCCGCTGCAGAGCCTTCTGGCCCTACTGTTAATGTCGTCTGGGAGCTTGTCGGCAGCACAAAAAAGCACAAGGGTACTCTTGGTCAGTCGCCAGAAGGGTGTGAAGTTTGCAACTCGCGTCCAGACCCGCCCACAAACAACATTCCGCTAACTCCTCCAGGCAACCAAGACCTCTATGAAGTCCTCTCCACCGTGACGAGCAGCCTCGGCGCCTCGCCTCTTGGCCTCACCCTCATGCACGTCCGCCAGGGCGGACACGAGACACCTGTCTGGGACAGTAAGTTGCAGAGGCCAAGGCCGTGCGCGCCAAACACCAAACAATCGGCAGCCAGACACTAACATTTATCAGAATACGACTATCAGGCGATCAAAGCCCGCGCGCTTGCCACTGGATCGAAGCAGGAGGTCATCCGCGTGTACTCGGGCGCAATCGGCCAGCGCCCGTCGCCGCCGCCGACACAGGTCGCTGCTACCACCTCGGCGACCGCCAGCTCGTCGACCCTTCCCCCCATCATCGAGCCCCCTTCCCCCGCCCGTCCGGCAGTTGCGCCCACCCCGCGCTCGGCACTCAAGGCCCCTGCGCCTGCTGGCACACCACGCACCCAGAAGCGCGTCATGCTCAACGTTCCCTCCTCCCCCGGACCCACTCCCATCGCACCCCTCTGCCTCGTCCCCAACCCCGTCGAGAGCGGCCCCGCTGGCAGTTCGCAAACCGAAAAGAGCCAGAGGAAGGAGAAGAATCGCAGAAGGAGGAATCGGATTTCGAAGGGGAAGAGCATGGAGGACAACGAGTCTGCTGCTCCAGCGTCAGCTGCGGCCTCTACATCGGTGCCGGCACCCGTCGAGGCTCCCGCGCCTGCACCCGTTCCCACACCGACTGCTGCGCCCGCTACTCCAGTTTCTACCCCCGCCTCCCCCGCCGTGCGCACTGGAGTCGTCCCGCCCAACGTAGCGCAGTACAAACCCGCGCGTCCCTCGCCCCTCTCCCAGTCCGCTGCCGCGTCCGACGAGCGCCCGAAGAAGAAGAGCCGAGCCTCGGACGTGCCCCCTGTTACTGGTATCATTCCTGTGGTCGGCACCGTTGAAATTTCGGAGCCGGCCCCTGTGCCGATTCCCATCCCCGGATCCGAGCCGAAGGGCAAGGGCAAGGACAAGGCTGCGCCTGCCGAGCCTGCTCCGAAGCCCAAGGAGACCGCCCCGAAAGCGCGTAAGCGCCGCACCTCGCGTCAGTCCCTGCTTGCCGACGAAGCTGCTAGCCCTGCCGCCTCCCCCGCTGCTGAGCCCTCGCCCGTGGCCGCCCCTGCTGCTGCCCCCGCTGCAGCGGCCAACAACGGCAAGAAGACCAAGGCCAAGACCACCACTGTGCCCGACACCCCTACTCCCGTCACAACGAAGAAGGCGCTTGGCCAGCGCCAGTCTATCGCTGCCGGTATTGCTGCCGAGATTGCTGCCCAGCTTGCTGCCAAGAGCGCTGCAGGGGCTGCCGCTCAACTTGCCGAGGCTTCGCCCGCCCAGAAGGCTGCCGTCGAGGCGCCGGCCCAGGACCCCACGCCCGAGACGCCCACGCCCAAGTCCAAGGTGACAAAGATGAAGAAGGAGGGCATCACTGCGCGCATGCTCAAGGATATTAGGGAAAAGCGGGCGGCTCAAGCAGCCGCTGCTGAGGCTGAGGCTTCTTCTGCCGCCGTGGAGGCTACCGCGGAGGAGGCTGCTCCACCTGCGACCGATGAGGAAGCCGTTCCCAGCGCTGCCTCAACCCCTGTCACTGAGAAGCGCCGCGAGTCTGTTGCTATCGCCGCCCCCATCGCTACACCTACTGCCAACGGTGTCCAGTCGTCGCAGGCGAACATCTCGTCTGCTGCTTCCACCGAAAACGGTGATGGTGCGGACACACCGTGCCCAACCTGCGGTCAGCACGTGACCCACTTGCAGAAGGACTGTTCCACTGTCCTTGCTGGTGTCGAGGCGCTGCAGGCTCGTCTCGAGGAGCGCCGCGCCGAGCTGCGCGACATGTCGGCCAAGAACCCGCGCAAGGGCCGCCAGAGCAACCCCTCGTACGAGGAGAAGAACGACTACGTCTGCGAGACCCTCACGAGCTGGATCGAGCGCAAGAAGGCCATTACCGCAAAGGTCACTAATGGAACATCGTCCACCGCTGCCTCGCCCAAGACCGTGTTCAAGGATATGCCTGCCATCGGGGCTAAAAGCACTGACCCCGCTGCCGAGGAGGAGCAGCCCGAGGAGGTCAGCTCCGATGAGGAGTCGGACGACGAGTCTGACGGCTCGGACTCTGACTCTTTCAGCTCTCCCAAGGACAAGCCCAGCTCGACCGACACACCCATGGGCCCGCGCTCGTCGATGCCGAACTTGGCCTCGTCGGTCGACACACCGTTGTTCCCCATTGCCCTCCACCAGAAGGCGCTCATCCGCCCTCGCCGTCCTGGCTCCATGTCGGGCCTCAGCGTGAGCGACGCGGTGATTGAGACTGCCGACAGCTCGGACTCTTCGTCCGACTCTGACTCGGACTCGATCTCTACCGCCTCGAGCTCTGAGTCGTCCGACTCGGATTCGTCGTCTGGCGACGAGACGCTCGAGCCCGCCGACCTCATGCGCCGCATCATGGTCGAGAACCCGCTCTCGAAGCGCGACATGAAGAAAGCGCGCATCTCTGCCGCGAGCATGCACCACGTCGAGGCCGAGTCGGCGTCCGAAATCGACAGCGACGAGGAGCCCCTCCCTCGCCTCAACCGCAAGCGCCGCGACTCGGGCTCCTCGATAGGCGACTTTGAGGAGGACGGCGCGCCCCCTGCCGAGGTTCTCATGGTTGGCGTCGAGTCGGACGCTGAGGAGGACGCCGAACGCGCACGCCTGCTGTCTGTCGTCGAGGGTGCGACCCAGGATGTTGCTCCCGAAGACGAGCAGGAGGTCGCTCCCGAGGAGGAGCAGGACGAGGCTGACAAGGCCGACGACGAGCAGGAGGACGAGGATGAGGCTGATGAGCAGGAGGAGGAGCGGGAGAAGCCGGGGGAACAGGAGGAACAGGAGGGACAGGAGGAGGACCCGAGCGAGGAGGAGTACAGCGATGACGAGGTGGTGGCCGTCGGCAACAGCGCAACTCCTGAAGACCAGACACCTGCACCTCAACAAGAGCAAGTCGAGGCCGTTGAGGCCGCGGAGATGGAGGAAGGTGAGGGCAAGGACGAGGACGAGCCTGGTCTGCCTGAAGAAGTGGATGAGCTTGAGTCGATTAATCAGGATCCAGTTGAAGAGGACCTCACTCAGCGCGAGCCTGTCGATGATGGCATGGCGTCCGTCAACCAGGATCAAGACCATGTTCAAGACCAGGCTCAAGTCCAGGGCGAGGACGAGGACGAGGCGATGGATGTTGACGAGCCTGCCCCTCGCGCCCTCACTACTCCTGTTGCCTCCCCCATCAAGCTCATGCCCCGCTCCTCTGGCTCGCGCGGTTTCCAGGCCCTCCCCCCCTCGAGCCCTGCCATCGGCGACTTTGAGGGTGACATTGCCCTCCGTGAGGCAATGGAGGAGGACGAGACTCTCCCTGCTACGCAGATGAGCGACGATGATCTCCCTGCCACACAGGCGCAGATTGTCGACTCGCAGACCCAGGTCATAGAGATATCCGATGACGAGAGCGAGGTCCAGCCGCCCAGCTCTCCCGTCGCTCCCAGGCGAGGCCGCCCTCCTAAGAACGCACCAAAGCCCCTCGCCTCGTCGTCCCAGACCAAGGCGCCTGCTTCGTCGCAGACTAGGGCGAAGGCCAAGGCTGCGGAGAGCGAGGAGGAGGAACCGCCCGCCCTTCGTCGTTCCGGCCGCAACGCCGCTGGTCGTGGACTGCCCTCGAGCCAGCCTTCGAGTCAGCCTACTCGCGCCACTCGCTCGGGCAAGGCACCCGCGTCGCAGCCCGAGCCCGCCACTCGTCGTTCGACCCGTGCGGCGTCTCGCGAGCCCCCGGCCTCCCAGCCTATGCCGACACGCCGCACCCGCGCACAGTCTCGCGATCCCAGTGTCGCTCCCGAGCCCGAGCCTAGGAAGGCCGCCCCTTCGCTCCCGATCCTCGAGGACAACGAAGACGAGGAGGACGAGACCACCCCCCGTGCCGCTAACGCCGCGCTTCCTGTAAGTCGCGGTCCGAGGCGTTATGGGAAATTCTATGGGCAGCGACGCAAGTGCTGACAACAGCCCTCGTCGCCGCAGACCACTCGCCGTACCCGCGGATCCATCAACAAGGTCCCCGACTCGTCGCTTTCTGGCAAGGGCCCGCTGACACAGCGCTCCCCTCTCCCTCCCTCGTCCTTCCCCCCTCCTCCTATCTTCAATGGCAACCAGCTCTCAGACATTGAGCCCACTCAGGCAACTCAGTCGTCTCCGCTCACCCACCGCCGCAACCAGATGCCCGAATCGCCTCTCTTCATGGCCGGAGACTCGCAGTCATTCATGCAGACCCAGGCTTACAACCCCAACCCCCCGCCGCTCGAGACGCAGGCGACCC
The DNA here is from genome assembly GCA_002973495.1 of Apiotrichum akiyoshidainum. NCBI lineage: Eukaryota > Fungi > Basidiomycota > Tremellomycetes > Trichosporonales > Trichosporonaceae > Apiotrichum > Apiotrichum akiyoshidainum. Next base: position 15,593 of record PQXP01000267.1, read on the forward strand.
AGCACCCTCTTACGGGTACCTCGTCTGTGCGCTCCCTGCGTTCCACCCGCTCGACGGGCTCTGTGGGCACCGCCAGCGCCCAGGCCACCCCTACCGCGAACGGCACCGCCAAGCGTGGCCGCGGCCGGCCTCGCCGCTCCTCGAATGTGACTGCCGCCGAGCCTGTGAACGAGGCCGACCACGACGACGGTGCGACTGACCTGCGTGCCGACACTGAGGCGGCCAGCGACGACGAGACAAACACCACTGCCTCGTTTTTCCCCAAGTTTATCGCCCCCCGCTCGTCCCAGGTTGCCCCCCTGCCCTCATCCTTCCCAACCCTCTCGGCCTTGAACAAGGACTCGCTCCGCGAGGGCACCGGCAGCCGCCTCGGTGCCCTGGCGTCGAGCATGGTGTCGGGCCTGACCGGCGGCCGTCTGTCGCTTGGCATGGGCATGGGCATGGGCCGCCCGTCGCTCGGCGCTTCGTCGACCGCCCCCGGCACGCCCAGCACGCAGGTTCTCGGCGGTGACAGCTCTGGCGAGAGCGGAAGCGATGACTCGTCCGATGATGAGCCAGCGCTCCCGGCCGCCCAGGCCAGCAGGTACACGGGCAACAAGCGCCGTGAGAGCAAGCGCGCGTCCATGTCGGCTATGAATGGATGGTAAGAGAAGAACGACTCCAGCATGGGTTGCTGGTGATATGATAGCGACAAGTTAATGAAACCTCGGGGATAGAATCAGTGTGGACAGGAAGGAGGAGGTAGAAGATTGCTTTAGAGAGAGTTGGTTCGGTGAACGCATTTTCGAGCTTCTGCATGCATGTTTCCTATTTCCTAGGGTGCAGCGGGCACAATTTACGACTCAAAGTCGTATCCGTCGCCGGGACCGCGCACGATGTCAACCTGGGGAAGCGAGACGAATGGGACACCGGGGGCAAAGCTACCCTCCAAGGCGGGGAGGGGCGTGTTGTTGATGCCAGCCTGGACGCGCTTGGCGCTCGCGAGGAAACGCTGCTCAATGTCCTTGCGGTCCTGCCCGGGAGTCGGAACGAGCTCAAAGTCGCGCTTGCGCCACTTTCCGCCAATCATGACATGCTGGATATCGCCCACATGCGAGTGGAGCACGACGGCGGCGATCGGGTCGGCCCAGCCGAGCATGTTGGGCGAGCGGCCGTCAATGACCACCAGGTCGGCTGCTGCACCTTCGCGAATCACACCGAGGTCGTCGCGGCGGAGGGCCTTGCCGCCAGCGCGAGTGATGAGGTAGAGCGCCTGCGCTGCGGACATGGGGTTGTTGCGCGGCACCTCCCACTGGTTGAGCGGGAGCTGGAAGAGGCGCAAGCGGAGCGATTGGAGCCAGATACGTGCCTGTCCCACCAGGTCGGTCGAGAACGTGCTGTGCGTGTCGATTCCAATTGCGCTCTGGTCCTGAATAAGGTGCGCGTATTGATGGCCGTGTCCATAGTGCATCTCGGACTCGGGCGTGATGGAAATGTACTGGTTGAGGTCACGGAGGAGCGTCGCCTCCTTTGGGGTGATGTAAGTGGCGTGGCTGAACACGATAGGGAACGCGGTCTCGTTGGTCATGATACCAAGTTCGTTGAGGGTCGTGGGGCTGTTGGTGAACATCCATGGGCCTCCAAGGTGGTGGGTAGTGAGAGCGGAGACGTTGCCATTCCTGTGCGGTCAGTTGACGAAAGTATCGATCTTACTTGATGAGGTCCACGACAGCTGCAACCTCCTCTGGCTTTGAAGAGTCAAAGTTGTCGTACGCAACTCCCAGTTGCACCAGGCTGTCGCCCAGGCGGTTATCCGTTGCTAGCTTCTTAAAGTTCTCGACCTGCTGGGACACACCGAACCCTTCTTCGCGGGGCGTGAAACCGTAGCAAAAGTACAGGCGCGCACCAGAGTCGAGCGACGCGTTCAAGGCTGCCGACATGGCCGCCGCCGAGAAGCTGCCGTGTGCATGGTCGAGAATGGTCGTCACTCCAGAGTTGACAGCCTCGAACAGGCCCGCGGCCTGCCCGACGTAGATGTCCTCAGAGGTGAAGAAGTCGCCGACGGTGGAGAATGCCGAGTAGCGGGCAAAGTACTGGGCCAGTGTCGTGTTGGACACCATTGTTTTGAACGCCGTCTGCCAGCCGTGGCGGTGCGTGTCGACAAAGCCGGGTGAGATGATCTGGTCCAGTGCCGAAACCCGCTCGGTGCCCTCGGGAACGTCGACCTTCTCGTTCGCGCCAAAGACCTTTGCAATGCGGTCGCCGGTAACGAGGACTGACGAGTTGTACAGCACCTTGAATGACTCAGTGGCGCCGTCAAAGGCAAGAACAGTGCCACCTTCGAAAAGGGTGGAGGCCGGTTTGGTCTCGGCATTGAGAGCCGATGCCGACAAGACATGGGCGAGAAGAATTGAAGCCAGAGCAGTGAGGCGCATATTGTGTTGAGAGTAAGAGACGGGGAGTGACTGCTTTCCACTCCTGATTTATATCATGCTCCAAGCTTGCCAGCTGCCACCGAGATCTTCGGTGGGAGTTGGCCAGGTTCCTCACAGCGGATAAGATCACTAGCTCGGAAGGCACGGTCCAAGATGTCAGCTGTCGCCGCTTGCTCATCAGTCTTGCGCTTGGCAGGCTTTTCTACAGTGGGTTTCCACTTTGGGCATTGTGTTCTCATGCATTCTGGCTCCGACTCCGAAGTCCCTGGTCATCATCAGCTACGGCGCGCGTGTTACTTGAGGCCGATGACCGGCCTCGGCGATGACAGGCTGCGGAGTAACTTCAGTCCCCAGTGCCAAGACACCGGCACCGATCCCATCTGTGTTAGTTTGCCATGCAATTCCTCTCCCATTACGTGCCGCGGTCGCCCATAGCTTTTGCAAGAAATGCTGTTCAGTCAGCCTGGGCGGTCTCTTGCTCCACTGGTTTCCTGCGAACCAGTGGTCCACGGTGGCTGAGTTCGAAAGGGCTGTCAGTTCCGCCATCGCGTGGCACTGTAGCGGTACGTTCTTTGACCTCATTGTGCCTCCGAACGAGATCCGTTCTCGCCGAGGCTAATCACCCGAGATCTGTCATGTTGTGAGAGAGCTAGTGATGGCCAACCGGATCGCCGCTGACAACCGCTTCTGATCTCAAGTCTCCCCAAGCGTCCTCCCAAGTCTACCTAAACGTCCTCCATCCATGACATGCGGAAGAGTGCAAGTGGCGGCGACAGCAGCGCAACGTCGAGAGGAAGTGGTGGAGGAGGAAGAAGCAGGGCAGAGTGTAGGCGCACGGCAATATCATCGGGAGGGATTCTGAGAATTGGAAGAATGCACCACACGGCTCTGAGCCCTTGGCCTTGAGCCCTTGGCGCTTAATTCTGGCTTTGCCTCCCACACATGGCCAGATCAATAAACGTTGAAACGGAAGCCGTTCGGAAACGGCACGCCGCGAGCCATGGATATCTCTCAGATAAAGCTCGTCCCCAACGTACTTCTTGAGTCTGTGCTACATTTATCCGAAAGAAGAGCATTTACGAGAGGGGCAGTCTCCGTAGTCTCCTTGTCGAGTCAGTTCTTCCACTCTCCGATGTGTCCCCTCAGCCACACTGTTGGCTTTGACGGACCTTCGAAGCGCCGACTGGTCTTTGGTTGCCGCGCGCTAGCGGCGTTAAACAGCGTCTAAATTGATGAATTAAGTGTGGGGAAGGTGTGGGGAAAGCCGGCCCATAGTTACCGATGCCGTCGCCTCCGAAGTGGCTGAACCTGTCCGGCTTCTGGGCGTGCCCAGCCCTAGCGGCGCCGTTCCTCCGCGCTATCATCGACAACAGGCTTGCTCTCCCCTCGCCGCGGTGTGTACTTGACCACGACGTTCTGGTGGCCACCAGAGCCGTGAAGATGAAGTGTGACGGTGGCGTGTTGCTCTCCAGTTCAACACCGAGGCGCTGGGGTCAGGCGTCGAATGTCAACGCCGCAGCAGCAGCACAAAGATATCGAATGTGTGATGCTGTGGCGACTTCGTTTGGATAATTGGAGGGATATAAGGTCGGCAATTATATCGTCTAGTTGCGGGGCCAAATCCCCAGCCCAGATTATGAAGCTCACATGTGTCACCGCTTGGGCGCTGTCACAACCAGAATAAACGAGAGTTATACGACAAGGTACCCGCTGCATCGCAGCCCGACTGAGTTCGGACCGCATCAGTGACCCGAGAAACCAGTGCACAACTACTCTCCCTGAGCCAAGCGGAATCGCGAGATTGGAGTTGGAGACGTTTCTTATCTCGAAGGGACTGTAGATACGTGCTCTTCACCTTAGTGGCCTAGCCTTAGACACTTCGTGCCCAAGGATTTGCGCTCCCTTTCGCAGACATTGGATGCACTCTGCGAGGCGAGGGCCAAACGCCACTTTCTTCGGGCCTTGACCTCCATGATTGGATGCATCAGGAGGCATCGGGCAAAGGTGGGGGAGCCCGCCAACCGCGGCTGCGTTTTGACACTTCCGGCTTGTGTAGCCGTCTGCACTGTTACCTAGGAAGCTCAGCGTCTGGACTCGGAAGCAAGTTTGGGGACCGATGGTTTCTGGAAACGCAGGTTGTGGTGGCGGGCTGGAAAGTGGGCAAGGTGTGGAGCCCGCTGCTTGCCCATATCTCAATGTCATTGCCCACAACTACAAATACCTACATCACCCACGGTTAATTGGGTAATCTCCTTGGGGGTCAAGTGATAACGCACCACAACAGGCCCAAGCAAGACAACTGACATTGTGAAGGTGACACGGGCCAGGTCAGCAACGAGTCAAAAGCGCGAAGCAGATCAGAGAGAATGACCATCGCCCCCAAGGTTATTCACCTCTACCCCTCATTTCTCATCCAACCCACAGCGCAACCTGCGAGTTATGCCCTCTGACCTCAAACATGACCTAGACGTGCCCGGAACCACCGTTCTTTTGGACACGGCTGCCGAAGTTGCTGGCAATGACAACTTCACGCTTGTACCCACCCCGTCGGCCGACCCCGAGGACCCCCTCAACTGGTCGACGTCGCGCAAGTACATTCACCTCGCGTGTATCGTACTTTACGTTCTGTCTGCCGACTTGAACGCAGGATGGTGGGTTGCAGATACACACCTGGAGTGGCCGCTGACAGCAGCCTGTATGCCATCTATGGTCCCCTCATGGAGAACGTAAGTGTAACTTGGGATTCAGGGTTTGACCAATAACAGACTGGTCTGACCCTCGACAACATCAACTCGGGCAGTGAGTTCGGATGGCACTGGAATGGCATGTTCGTCTTCTGACTGGGACTCAGCCGGATTCGTCTACCTTGGTCTTGGCATCGGAGCCATGTTTACTGTTCCCCTCGCCTTGGCCATTGGAAAGCGCCCGATCTACATCTTCAGCATCTCCCTCGCAATGATCTACCCATTCGTTCTTCGCCGCGTTCACCAGTACGCAGCATGGGTTGGCCTCTGCTTCGCCAACGGCTTCATCATGTCTCCTCTGTTCGTTCTTCCCGAGGTCAGCATTGCCGACATGCTCTTTTACCACGAGCGTGCCCTTCCCATGGGTAAGTGCTATGAAAGCCATCTGATGCCCAGCCAAGGACGGGTCACACGGCCCAACAGGGATTGCCGCCGCCACATGGCTGGTTAACCCTCTCAGACCTGCATCATGAACTCACCCACAGGTATCTACGTCGCTACCACTTACGGTGGAGCCGTCTTCGCCCCCATTGTCTCGGGTTACATTTACGACTCCCTTGGATGGCTCGGTCCCCCTTACCTCTGTGGAGGCCTTAACGCCATCACCGCCCTCGTCCTCTTCGTCTTCCTGGAGGAGACCAACTTCGTCCGTCACACCACTCCCACTGATGCCACTCCTGATGCGAGGGCTGAGGCTCTGGACGAAAAGGGCGAGAAGACCGAAACGGTTGTCCACGTCAATGAGACTGAAACCCATGTCTACGCCTACGACCGCATCGTCTCGCCTTGGCCCGGACCCCGCCCCTTCCGCATGTTCAAGATTTCCAAGTATGCTGGAGGCATAATCGCCCGTGGTCTCTTCCAGCCCATCGCAATGCTGTGTCTCCCCATCACCCTGTGGTGTGGTCTTCTCTTCGGCATCTACCAGAGTGAGTTTTGCATGTGGCGCTTCGAACTGCCTCTAACAAGTCAGTTTTCTTCAACACCATGGCTGCCATGAGCTCCGGAGTCCTCTCCGCTGAGCCCTATAACCTCGCGCCAAACACAATCGGTCTCACCTTCCTGTCTCCCTTCCTCGCCATTGTCCCCGGTGCCCTCCTTGCAGGCTGGGTATCGGACCGCTGGACCATCCGCTGTGCCCGCCGTAACGGCGGTGTCAGCGAGCCAGAGGACAAACTAAAGCTGATGATTGTACCCACTATTCTGACGCCTATCGGCCTGCTCATGATGAGTCTGGGCGTGTACTATGGTGGTGAGTATCTAGAGCGGTGGACTCGGTGTAACGATCGACGCCGTTGCTTACGTAACACAGTTCACTTCATGTGCTTCGTTGCAGGAGAGTTCATCTTGACTGTGGCTGGTCCCATGGCGACCCTCCTCTCGCTCACCTACGCGTTCGACTCGTTCCACTCGTTGCGTCCCACCGAGACCGAAGGCCCTCGCGCAGAGGTCCAGCAGGCTGGCCCCTATGTGCTCAGCCTCATGCTCTTCGGCATGTGCATGACCTTTGGCTTCAACTACGCCATCACCGACTGGGCGTTTGTCTGGGGCTTCAAGAACTTTGCCTGGTCGGCTGTTATCGTCGCCACGGTGATCAACTCGTCGGCGTTCCTCATGATCATATTCGGCAAGCGCCTCCGTCGCAGCGGCGCCAGGATGTACATGCGGATCGTCAACATCTAAGAGGGGAGTGGTTGTCTGAATAGCGGAGATGTTTGTAGCCGAGTTGTATGATGTATCGCGGGCCTGGCCTGGCGACCTTGAGTGTGACCCATTCGTGACTCGTCCTCATTGGGAGCGGTAGTATGGCCAAAATCTGTGATGGTGGATGCATCTCTCACGCTTCCATCCACGCGACCTACACAAGCTACTTTAACATATGAATAGACGTAGCAACCATGTCCAGCGCAAACTGCTCGGGGCTAATCTCGGCAGTATACTCCTCGAGTGATAGAAACCGGATGCGGTCTTCAGCCACGCGCGCAGGGTCGGGTTCCACCCCCGCATGCTGTGCCTCCTCGACGTCGAGCAGCAGCTGGATGATGCCAGCGCGGAGCTGGGCCTCAAGCTCCTGAGGTGCGCATGGAGTTTCCACGTTAAGAAGGGCTGGCGGGACTTTGAGGAGATCAACGAACGTAAACTTGATCGGCTGGGTGGCAATTGCGAAGCGAGTCAGAACCGGATGGAGAAACAGGATGCCCTCCGATTCTTCGCCCCGCAGCGGGTTGTCCGACGGTGACAAGATAACAACGACCTCGCGGAGCGCAGGGGTCGGTCGCACGTCGTCAATCTCGCCCCACACGCACTCCTCACCGTAGGCGATGTGGATAACTGCGCGCTCGGACCCTGTAGCGAGTGCGCCTAGCAGGCAGTAGTTGTCGCAGTGGCTTGTCCACTCTGAGAAGAGCACAGTCGTCCGCGCGGGGGAGTTGAACGGGTGGACTTCCATCACGCCCAGAAACTCGTACGCCCGGATGCGCACAATCTCCGCCGGCAAAGTCTCGAGGAACTTGCGTCCCAGCTCCCGAATCCGGCCGTGAATGTCGAGGACGCGGACAGAGCGCTTAAGAGTTGACTCGAGCGCACAAAGGGCGGGGTTGCTCGTTGCATACACGGCGCTAGAGCTAGGGCCATCATCGCTGCCAATGGTCGCATCGCTGTCGGCGTCGCTGTCGGTATCGAGCGCGTCGTCCGTGTCGCTGTCCGTGTCGCTGCCGGTGTTGGTCTTGTCCACCAGGTCGTTTGGGTTCACACCTTGCCCCATTCCATCCTCTCCCTTTTTGCGGTCCTCCGTCAAAGCCTTCTTCTCGAGAACTAGCGCGCAGTTCCACATCCACATGCACGGTACCCTCGCCTGCGCACCGTAGATCGCAACGCCGCAGTACGCATCCACGTCGCGCCTCACGGAAATGTGCCGTAGGTCCTCGGCGTCGATGCGATCCTTGAATGCACGGGATACGGAACGCAGCGCGCGCCTGGACGCAGACGGTGCAAAGCCGAAGATGGCGTCCGCGATGTGGGGGTAGGAAGCGAGCTGGATTGGCATGATGTTGCTTGAGAAATGGAAAGAGAAATATGAAGATTGCGGAAAGCGATAGCGCCAAGTGGACGGGAGAGCAAGCGCGGAAGCGGTCATGGTGTAAGGGCGCTAATGAGACCAGGCAACGGGTACCGTGACGCGACTGACTTTTTCACCACCACATGCAAGGACAATTTCGATCTGTCGTTGTTGAGCGAAAAGTAAATTTTCCTTCGTCTCCAATGCAAAAGAGCTCCTCTCTCATTCATCAATCTCACTATCGTCAGGTCTATCTATTTATTCCGCAATACCGTGACAGACGTCTATTCTTCCGGTATCTCGATATGCCTCGGCCCCTTCGTTTCCAGAGTGTACCCCTCCTTGCCGCGCTCTTCTTCATACTCTTTGTGCGTCAGGAAGCGGACGTTGTCGTGTAAGCCACGGGTGACCTCCGGTGGACTCGTCCTCTCGCTGTGCATAAAGGACCACAACAGTTCAGAATCGGTTTGCGATCCATCAACCGACTCTTCAAAGCTGTCATCGCTCACGCCATCATCGCTCGCGGCGGCCTGTGGCTGGTGGGCTGCCTCGACGAAGTCTTCAAGCTGGCGCCGGAATCGTCCTCCGAACTTGGACTTGGTGTACTTGTCGTGGATACCGAACATGATAGAAGGAAGATCGAGTAGACCAACAAACGTGATCCTGAGACTGCTCACGCGCGAGAGTACGCGGCGGAGAGAGCGGCGCAGAAAGGCAAGACTCTCGGGCCGGCCCTTGTGACACCAGTTGAGGTAGTTCATGTTGTAGGTCGATGGTGTGATAACGATCACTAGGTCATCGATCGTATCAGGGGGATTAATCTCGTCGAGCAGGAATTCCGTCTCGTACTCGCCGACAAACGGGACATTGATCACGACTCGGCACGCGCCTAAAGGAACAGTCCAGACGTGGATAATCTTGTCGTACCTCCTGGCCCAAGTGAGGAACTGAACGTGATGGATGGAGGATGGAAGGAAGGCTTCTACGGGTTCGAATTTCTCGTCGAGCTCACTGCTGATCACCCGCAGGGTCTCAAAAGAAAGCTTCTTCAAGAAGCGACCTATGTCTGGACCGCAACCACCGTAGAGGTCGACGACGCGTACGTTCTCCACCAGCTCTGCTTCCAGCCGCGCCAGGGAAGAGGGTGGGGGCGGGTCTCGGCCAGACGTGGACTTGACACAGTCGTTATCGTGTGTCGTCTCTCCTGGAGGGTCGAGTTCACTATTTCGCATGTACTCTAGCTTGCTTTTGCGGCAACACAGCGCACTCAAGGTCTCAGCGCCGCAGTCGGTACTTGTATCGCTGTCGTCGGTATCATCGTCGCCGCGGCTGCCGTGGTTGCATTCCTTGCGGTACGCGTGCTCGTACAGTTCACAACCAAGGTTCCACTCCCTCAAGCACGGAATGCGGCTCGCTGGTCCGAAACTATCAAAGATTCCAATGCCAAACTGCGACTCGCCGCTCAGGGTGGTGCTGATATGTCGTAGGTCGCCTTTGTCGACCTGAGACTTGAAGTCGCGGCACACGGCTCGGAGGGTAGCGCGGTGAGGTGGTGGAGTAAAGTCTACGATGGCTGCCCCGATGTGGGGAAAGGACGGAATGTCCAGGGACATGATGGCCCGAAGCGAGTCTTGAGTGGCAAAGGGAGAGAGGGTGGAACTGCATGCAGTGTTGTTCCGCAAGCCGCAACAGCGCCCAGTGACGTTCTTGTGGAGACGGAGGCATTTCGAGTGGCGCGAGTCCTGGGGGTGCGTGGTAGGTTGAGAGACGCTGGGCAGCACAAGAGGTCCTGGAAACTCTGCCGCCCGTTGACTCTTACTGAAAGGCCACAGGTACGACCAGTCGACAGGCCGCGACGGTTGGTTGGGAACACGTGGGATTCCTGATGGCCCCTTCGCTGAGAGGGCACAACAGCAGGGGAGCTAGAGGCGGGTGTCAGAGTCCACGGGTAGCAGAGTTGCCAGGACCTCTCCTCTAGTACAGCGAGCTCGCCATAGCTGGGGGCCATTACCACGTTGCGGTATGGCTTTCTGAAGCCTCTGAACCTCTCCACGCTCTGCAACTGAGAATGGAACTGACGCATTCAACCCCACCCCGTCGCAACAGCGAAAGGACTCGTGTGGAAATCCGCAGAAGTAAAGTTCAGCGCTGAAGGGATAGCAGTGTCTCGACAATGGTCTCAGATTGGGGTCTACTGCCTGATGTTGTACAGAACCACCTTCAGCACTGCACGCGAGATATTACCCGAGCCGCCCAAACTGACAAGGTACTGATATCGGCGCCACAGTGTTCAGGGGCACATTCGGGGCCTGCGGGGATTTCTCCTCCCATGCCACATGCCGCCGGTGTGGGGATGCTCTCACGCCGAAAGACTCCGACTAGATGCGGCAATGGCGACCCAGGGGTGCGGCTCAACCATATCCCTCCCAACTCCTCTTCCCGGACCAGCGCCCCCAGCCTCCAGAGGCCGGGAACGACACCGGCGACTGGTGTGAAACACCACCTAACGCACAGACCTCGACGAGTGGCAGAGGGAACAGTGCAGGTTGTCAACGAGGGAAGTAGTTCAGAATATTGGGCACAATTTGTCGCTACACTAGCCGCCTGTGTGAACAGCAGTGTGGCAACATGTTCACCGAACAGTCTCAGTGAGTGAGATCTGGAGCGAAGTCACCACCCGTTGGTATTCAGCATACCCTGCAACCATCGAGCCACCTAATACAGAGATACATGCAGAAATGAGAAAGCTATTGGAGAACGGCAGGGAACAGGATGGTTGTGGTGGGAGTTTGGGTCTCCAGTGATGGATTGCGGAGAGCTATGAATGAGGGAATGGGAAAAGGATGGAAGAAGGAGTGGAGTTTGCCCTTACTCCTCGATGGCGGTAGGCTTGAGGCGGAGGGTTTTGTCGGTAAGGAGGTTCTTGGTGCTGAAGAAGACACCGAGGACGCAGACAAACGACAGCATGCCAACGAGGGGGTAGACATCGACGGGGAGGCCTATTGAGTTAGCGGCTATTCTACGTGGAGAATACAACTTACGCTTAAGAAAGGGGATGATCTCGTCAAAGCCACGGCGAACCTGGTTGTCGAGCTCCTTCTTTCCAGTGGCCGAAGCCATGGAGCGGCGCTGGAGGGCGACACGGGCCATAGGGGAAGTGCGGGGGGCAGCGCGGAGAGAGGCGCGGAGGCCGGGGGCAGCGAGCGAACGGGCGAACATTATGAAAGTGGCTGTTGGTGATAGGCAGGAAAGTAGCCAAAGAGGTAAAGTAGTAGAAGCGAAGGGAGGAGGTGATGATGCTGCTCTCTGGCCGTCGCTGCCACTACTCTTATACTATTCTGTGTTGCGCACTGTTCTCTATTGTCTCCCTCGCCAGCACGCAGTATGCACCTGCCTCATCCCGGTCCGGGCCGAGTGGCGAGGAGAATACCAACAGCGCTCCGGAGCAGTCGAGACGGTGTCTGTATCCAAGCACTTGCGCTGATGAACCATGAATCCGAAATGGGTCGACGACTCCGAACGGCGACTGGGCGACTCCGAATTTTGGCCATGTGGCCCCAAGTGCCACAGTCATGCAGTCAGCCACTGCCAGCTGTCTATGGTAATCTCAGGGTGCCAACCCTTCACCCACGCGACATGCTACAAATACTTGTAAGCTAACGGGGTTTGGTTACCAAGCGCTCTCCGATCAGGCTCGGAGGCTCCCGGAGTGGGGGGTAGCGAACAATGCGTTGTTGAGGTCACAGAGCAACAGCCTGTACGGATGCCAGAGATACGTAGACCTGACGTCAGAGTCCAAACTGCTAGGGGACGGTAACAGATACTAACAGGTAGTGACAGATACAGAGACTGGCTTACAGATCCGGTTTGGCATGGTGAGTCAGCCCCTCTCCGGATCTGTAGTCCCGTCGACTCGGACGATGCTATCTAACTCACTCCTCGGATAAGAAGAGGCAAGCGCTGAAGAATGTGCTTGAACGATGGGCGCACTGCAACAAAATACCGCGGCCGTAATCCAGAAGCGATCGCCGCGGAGATCAGAGGAGGATCGACAATCAGAGGCCATTCCGTTCCCTCCGATCCGACCTGAGCATCTTTCAGATCTTCAAGCGGCGATCGGTCCATCTCCGCATCGCCACGTGGGTAGTCACGTGACAAAATGGCCCCCCAGGACCCACCCACCTCTTTGCTTGTGTGTTCCCTGAGGATCGTGACGCGTTTCAGTTCGCGTTTTCTGAGTCTACAACTACCATCACAGCAGTCGCCATCACACATTCCATCTACCTTGCTCGATCTTCTCCATCTCCTCGTCGCTATCCTCTCAACAGTTCATGCCCTTGACACGATACTCCTCCTCCCGCGGATTCTAAACAGAGAGACTTAGCGCAATCGGGTGGCGAGGGCATTCTCGACCCTACTCCCCTCGTCACCGCCCGCCGCTGCTGCCATCTTGCCACCGACGCTCTACTTCGTAATGGCACCACACCGCAGGATCATTGCCGGCGTCGGCTTCCTCGTCACATGTATTGTGCTTCACTGGCGCTTCAACATCTTGACTACGATCCTGGCCGCGCCAGTCCTCTTCTCAGCAGGCCTGGCGTTCACCGTCAACCTGATTATTATGGCCGTAGTCGGTATGGACAGGAACGGGACACCTCCTGTCCTCTCGTTTGCGGACCGACAGCGGGATGCAACCCGCCCACTGGCCTTTTCTGTTGGGAAGCGCTGGGACAAGGTACTGGCAGACCGAAAGGCCGAGGACCACTCGCCGCAACCGTTCGAGGCCATCTATGGCCTTAACGCACCGACCGTATCCTCTCGCATCGACAAGCTCTTGTTTCTCATTCGCGACAGCTTTATCCTTCCGTGGTATACCAAGATTTCACCTAGTCCCGCATTCCCCGACGCGATTGAGCGGAACGTCCGCTATGCCCTCGGCCAAGTCGGAAAGCGGGCAGAGCTCGTTGACTGGTCCAACCTCATCGTCCACCGCGTCCTCCCTATTCTGACCGACCACTTCCAGCACTACCGCTCTATTGAGCATCTCTCCAACTCTATCGCCGCCTCGCCTGCCTCAACGCTGCCCCTCCCACTTCCTAGGAACGCCCATACTGCGCTTCTCTCGCACAATCACATCAGTGCAGAGTCCAACATCCCGTCCATTGAAGCCCATTTTCGTGATATCGTTGAGCGTATCCTTGAGGATGTCCTGCCCCTTCGCGAGCAGAGCGAGGTCGTTACCACCATCACCCGTGAGATTGTACTCGGTGCCGTCCTCATACCCGTCTTCAACATGCTCTGCGACAGCGACTTTTGGAACCGCCAGATTGACGAACAAGGTGGCAAGTACCTCTATCAACGGTGAGCAGTTGTGGTTGTTGTGTTGGTGTCACGCTTCTAACCTTCGTCAGGAAGCAGGTCAACAAGGTTCTCTCGGCCCTCTCCACACTTCCTTCCCAGGGTTCTCCAAACGGTACACCTATTCGCACCAAGCAGAAGACTGCCTCGTCCATCACCGTCCACTCGACGTCCAAGCAGTTTGACGAGTTTATGAGGTCGATCCCGCGGTTAAAGACCCTGGGTGACGCTCGTCGTTTGCGCTCAGACGTTGACCGTGAACTGCGTGCCGCACGTGCGGGTCTGAACAAAGCGCGGGCCAGCGGCGCGAGCGACGCGATGCAGGAAGCGGCACGCAAGTTGGTTCGCTATGTTGACCGTCTGGAGCGGGCGAGGACGTACATCGATAGGCGTATTGCCATTTTGTCAGGTGATGTGAGTTTCAGTGTGGGAGTTCCAACTGACACTGTAGTCGCCGCGTTCTGCCGCCTTCCCCAGCCAGCCTTCTACTGGTAGCCGGTTCAAGGGTAACCTCTACACGATCCTCTCCGACCCGTCGTCGCTCGCCTACTGGCTGGAATACATGGAGCGCCGTGACCGCTCACACCTTGTTCAGTTCTGGCTCACGGTGGAGGGCTTCAAGGACCCGCTCGAGGCGTCCGGCCAGAACCTCGCTCTCGAGACCATCACCGGTGGCCAGGACCTGCCGCCAAGTGCCAACGATGCCACAATCGGTGACGACACGTCGTTCCTCTACCAGACCTACTTTGCCAACTCCAATCCGAACCACAAGATTGCGATTCCAGAGAAGCTCGTGGCGGAGATCGCCGATCTCTCGTCTCATATTTCTCCGCTCGGGCCTGTGGACGTGCGTCGTGCCAAGCGAGCCGTCTACGAGTCCCAGAAGCTTGTGTATGAGCAGATGGAGCTGGAAGATTGGCCCGACTTTCAAACGGGCGAACTGTACATCAAGGCGATCGCGGATCTGAAGAATGCCCACCGCCCGCGACCGTCCGTGCGCTCCGTCTCGTACAGCCCGCCGTCGAGCCCCGGACCCAACCTCCTGCCTACGCCGTCCGGCTCAGTGCGTCGCTTGTCGGATAACCCCGCGCCTGCGGCGTCGTCCCAGTCATCCCAGCTCCACCCGGCTCGGCGACCGCACTTTCTTGGCGGTAGCTTCTCCCCTATCACCGCCCCGAAACCATCGTTGCCCACCGTTACCAGCTCCCAAGACTTGCATGCTCCGATGAGGAAGGTGTCTCCCGAGTCACGCTCGGGAGGTGCATCTCCGCGGTCCGTCCCGAGCGCCGTCTTCCCTCCCAGCCCAGCCACATCCATAACCGAGCGCAAGCCAAGGAACTTTGACCATCTCTTTGGTGGCACCGGAGCGGACACGGATGGTTCTGAGGAGCGCGATCCCCTGTTTGACGGTGAGGAGGAGGACGAGGCAACCCAACTAGAGGCGCAGCGCATGGAGGCGATCCAGGCAGCGCTGAATGAGATCATGTCCGAGGACATGCGCTCCAGCGTCGACCTGACGGCTCAGCGTGATACGGTTCCGGGTAGCCCAACACCCGACAGTCCCACAATGGCGACGCACGAAGTTGACCTTGACCCATTGAGCATGTCCGTTGAGCTAGTGCGGCCTGACCGCCATCCGTTAGCTGGCAACAGGCTCACGTCGCGCTCGGCCGAAGACCTCAAGTCACTGCGGGAGAGCCCTTCCTCACCTGGTCCGCCGAGCCCAGTACGTCGAGTCGCGCAACTAGACCTCGCTGCACGCAAGCAGCGCCGTAACCGCCGTGGCAGTCTCCAGTTTTCCCGCCCAACGCATCGTGTCAACAAGAGCATCTTTGCCGACGATCTGGGTGAGGAGGACGGTGACGCCTCAATGGACGCCGATGACAACCTCTACCCGCTCGACGTGCAACAGGCGGCGCCTGGCGACATGCAGCTCTCAGTGGAAATTGTCCGACTGGCAGGCAAAATATCCGAACTGAGCCAACAAGCTAGCATCCTCAACTCGCTCATCAGCCAGGCAGAGCTCACCGGCAACCGTCAGGAGCTCAAACTGCTGCACAGCTCTCGCTCATCGCTGTTGCGCGAGAAACGCGCGGCAGAGTTCCAGAAAGAGCAGTACGAGCAACAGGAGGAGGAGAACCGACTGGTGCCTGGCCGCACGCGCGTGTCGATACCATCGTCTCTCATCTCGCCCGGTGACCACGAGGGCGGCCGCCAGATTGTACGTTACAACGTCGAGATTCGCCAGGTCGGCGACGACGGACGTGTGCATATCTCGTGGGTCGTCACGCACCGCTACAACGAGTTTTATGAGCTTGACCGTGCGCTGCGCGAGTGGGCGGCGGCGGCGAACGACCCCTCGCTGTTTGAGGACCTCCGCAAGACTGTTGATCTTCCGGGAAAGCGTCTCGTGCCGAACATCTCTGCCAACTTTGTCGAGACGCGCCGTGCGGGACTCGAAAAGTATCTCCAGGTGGGTAGTGTGTGAAGTATAGGCTAATTCCAGTCACTTTTGTTGTCTAGGAGGCTCTGTGATAGCCCTATCGTTCGCGCGTTCTTGTCCAAGTCGCCGGCGTCGCGCAATATGGTGGCTTCAGGGAACAACCCTCTCGCTCCGTCCAGCATCGTCAAGTCGCTGTACAAGACGGTGGCGTCATCGCTGGACGAGGCACTCGTGCCTTCGATGTTGGATCTGATGTCTCAGTCGCTCTCGCGACAGCTCCAGGAGGTGGCAGGCGGCATCGGAGTTGTGACCGAAGCGTGGAAGAGTCCGACGACAGCGTTCTCGACTCTCCCTGCGATTCCTGTACCGCCGACATCATCTACTGAGCCGACGACTGGGCCGATAATACCTGGCACGATGCAGCCTCTCGAAGGTGAGACGGCCACGACCGGCTCGTTCACGGCACCCATCACCGATCTCTTCATCGAGGTGTTTGACCTCAAGGAGAAGGACTGGCTGCGTCGCCAGGCGATTGTCATTCTGCTGCAGCAGGTGCTCGGCAGCACGATTGAGCGCAAGTTTCGCGATACGCTCCGGAAGGCGACGTCTGAGAAGGGCATCGACAAGGGGCTGCGCTTGTTCCAGGAGGGGCTGTGGCCCAACGGCGTGCGGCGCGAGCCAACCGACCCGCGGACCGAGAAGGAAAAGTACGAGACCCGCCTGCGCGCTTCCCGCCGCCTCGGCGCACTCATGCCCGACGTGGCCGCCAATATGATCGGCCGCAGCAACGCGCACCGCGCCGCGGGCCGCCTGTTCGGTGTGCTTCAGGATGCGAGGCTGAACCAGCAGCTCATGCTGTGTGTATTTGACGAAGTAAGTCAGCTGTGCAGCTTCTCCTTGAATAGAGCTGACATGCGTTAGGTGCTCGGCGCGCTGTTCCCTACGCCGGCGGTCAAACGGCCGTAGCCGGGGACTTGTTCCATTTATTCTCTACATTTAATCTCTGTCTAATTTCTTGGGTGTTGTTTTGTTCTTTCCTCCTTCTTCTTTGGTATCTCGTAGCATCATTATTCTATTCAGTAACGACTGCGATGACAATTATGTACGATGCGAACGGCGTGAGGTGAATGGCAAGAGACAGAGACGAGACGATGGACGGAAGGGGGACGGTGACGGTCACGCAGCCAGCCTCCTCCACTCGTTATGTTGGTTTGCCACCCAAAACACCCAACTTCGGCACGACAAAACAAATCATCCCCGTCATATCCATCTCCCTCTTGTCATTCTACCTTCATCCATCTCCACTCGTCGCATGTCTCATCACCTACCACAAGGCCTCTCCCACCTCCCTCCTCTTCCGCCAGCGTACTCCACCCTCGGCAGCGCCGCCCCGGTCGGCATGTCGCAGTATCCGCAGTCGCTGACCATGGCGTACGCGACCGGGATGGTCGCCGGGCCGGCCGGCGGGGCATGGCCGTCCTCAACGATGCCGCCGTCCCCGCACGCTCATGCCGCAGCACCGCCTCCGCAGCCACAGCTACAAAAGGCGCCCCAGAGCAACTGGCGCAACTACATGCAGTCCCTCGGCACGCGGCTCGACTCGATCGACCTGTCTTCGTCGTCTGCACCGCCGCACGTTCCCAGCGTATCCTCGGACAAGGCTGACGGCCGCGACAAGCCTCTGCCTTCCCTCCCACTCTCACCCCCGGCCACTCCTTCTCCAGTCCCATCACAAACACCACCCGGGTACACGGCACAGCCCCAATGGGCACCCCTGCCAGGCCGCAATCCGGCCGCGTACGGGCTCCTGGCGCCGGGGTCACCGTATCGTCCTCCTCCCCCTCCTCCGCCGCCTGTGCCCCCGCCGCCGGTACCGCCCCGCCCGCCGCGTTTGTCGAGTGGTCCCACAAAGGTGCATGGCCCAGGTAAGATCAGCGCGGGACAGTACGCTTCCTCCGCTTCGGGCACAGCCTCCACCTCCACCACGGGATCGACTTGCACATCCTCCACCTCGGCACGACCAGCCGCTGGCGCTGGCAAGACCGCAGCCAAGTCGTCGGGCAGACCCCCCAAGGTCTCAACAGCAGCTTCGACCAAGACCAAAAGGAAAGGACACACAGCCATCATCGACCTCACAGGTGGAAGCGACAGCGACGACTCGTACGCTCCGTCGGACTCGGATGACAACGTTCAACCGCAGCGTGCCCGCCATGCACGCGCACACTCTGCTCAGCCCCGCCTACAGCGTATCACGCCTTCTGGACCTCTACGGACTCCCAAAAAGTCGGGCTCCGGCTCCGGCTCGAGCAGCTCCAGCGGTGGGGGCGGCAGTGGTAGAATAACCAGCAGCAGCGGCGCCACGCTGGCTGTGTCATCCAAGCGGCACACCCGGCGTACCTCCGCTCCAGCCCCGGTCATCTCAGCCTCTACTTCTACAGCCTCTCCGTCAACGACGACAACATGCGCGGGTTTCACGCGTGCCGGCGCTCCGTGCAAGCGCGTCGTGAAAGCCGCCGCACCGTTCCTCGCGCACGCGTCGGACGGCGACGACGAGAACCTGAACGTTGCCGGACGCTACTGTAAGGACCACGCGGGGCTCATGTGTGCCGCGGCGGGATTCTACTGGCGGGACGCGCGCGGCAAAGCCGGCGTGTGGATCCAGTTTGATGGTAAGGTCTCACATTACCTCCGCAGCTGACAACAGACTACATTCCGAAAGACCTCGGACAGCAGACGCAGGCGCTGTTGCGCATGACGATGGAGAGCCCGCTCACGGCTAATGTGGGTACTCTTTATATTGGCTACCCAGCTCCTTCCCACTAACCTGCAGGAACTCCCGGGCTTTCTCTACGTGTACGAGATCCGCGCGCTCACCACGCGCGAGACGTCCTACTTCAAGGTCGGTCGGACGGACAATGTGCCGCGGCGCCTCGGCCAGTGGAGCAACCGTGGGTCGATGTTACACGCACTGACCTCGCTCTCGTCTAACAAGCAGAGTGCACGAGCCACGCACCGACGCTGCGCGACATCTTTCCCCTCAAGCCCGCCGCCGCCGCCGCTGCCGGCCTGCGCCGCAAGCCGAGCGCGCCGGGCTCGCGGTCGCTCCTGCCCGGTGCGGTCAATGGCGGCGTCAACGCGAACCGCATGCTGCCGGCCGTCAAGCGCTGGGAGCGGCTTGTGCACCTCGAGCTCGGCGACCGAGCAGCGACACTGCGCGGGGACCAGTACGACGACCTTGCCAAGCCGTGCGCCGACTGCGGCGCGATCCACAAGGAGATCTTCCCGCTCGCGGACGGCGGAGGGCTCGCGGCGTACGAGAATATCGTTGTAGACGCGGTCGAGCGCTGGGAGGCGTTCATCCGCGCCATTTGCGACTAGTGGAAAGATGGCAGAGATGTAGGTAGATGTAGAGTTACTGTCGTAGCATGGCATGATGATATACTATTGTACTCTACCACGCAGCATGGCGGGCGGCCAGTCATTATTTATGGGATACAGAGGGACTGCCCGAGAGGGAGTGTTATTGTTTGTGTAGCTGTTACTATTGCTGCTGCGGTTGCCCAGGCAACGGGCAGAGAGTTGGTGAGGAAAAGCACAAGAAGACCGGAATTGTAATTTTACTTTGCAAGGAGTGTATGGGGTTAGACGTAGTAGCGCTGCGCGTTGCGTCTCCTGGTGCTGCGGTGTCAGTTACATACGTGAACGGATGAACTTACATAGCGGCATCGGGGCCGGCTCGGATGTCAACCAGGAGGCGGTACACGAGGATGATGCCCCACTCGATATAGTCGAGGATAACGAGGATGAGGCAGAAGAGGTCGTGCATGATGCGGCCGGGTATCGTGACCGGACCAGCGGGTACACGGGGTAGGTTGGGGTTGACCGTGACGAGGGACGCGTTACGGCGATGGGTCATGACGGCGGGATGGGGCACGCCGTTCCCAGAAGCAAAGCGGTTGCGGACAGGTGGGACGCCACTGGCGGCACTGGCTGAGCGGCGGTGGACATACGTGAGCGAGCTGCTGCGGGCGTGGATCGCCGGCTTGGAGCAGAGTAGCAGCGGGCGTAGCGCACGAGTACGCGGGGATGGAGTTGCGCGGTCGCTGTACTCATCCCACGGGTCCGAGCCAGGAGCAAGGAGGTTGGGGGCGGGCGACGGCGAGTTAGCAACGGGGCCTTGTATGCGCGAGACAGGGGAGGAGCCGGCGAATTTGGCAAGAGCAGTGGGCTTCGAGCCCTCACCCCCGAGGATGTTCTCGATGGGCTCCTCGAATGGGAGCTGTTCATCTGACTCGTCGTCCGACATGGGGAGGGGGAGCGGCGCAACGCGCGGCGATGGCGACGGTGAGGGCCACGACTGGGGCGACCAGTTGGTAACAACCTTCTTAGGCTCCGGTACCGGCGCCCAGCGGATGTGCTTGGCGTTGCCCTCATAGAGCATCTCGTATGCGTTCGCCGCGGTAGCGCGCGAGAGGCTGCCACGCAGTACAAAGGTGGCGGTGGGGGTAACCTCGCAGGGTTGCTCATTGCCGAGTGGCGACGGCTTCCTGCGAACCTTCATAGCCTGCTGGAGGGCGGGGAGGTGGTTGATTTCAAACTCGACAGTGACATCGTTGCAGGTGCACTCCTGTTCCGCAGGACACTTGCAGGGCTCCTCTTTATTGGGACTGGAGAATCCCAGTGGCGAGGGCGAGTAGTTGCTGCCCAGTTCGCTGCCAAGGGTACGGCGGCCCAGATAGTCAGACACGTACGACCGGACGCTGTCCATGCGTGCGGCAAGAGCAGCCACTGGCGAGACGTGGGAGCCAACTGTCGGTGTGCCTTGAATCGGTGTGAATGATTCCTTGGTGGCGTTGTTCAGAATCGCACGCAAGCCTGTCGAGTGGCCCAGCGATGGGCCACGGCGGTGAGGTCCCAATGAGGACTTTTCCGACGTCGTTCCCGAATTTGACCGTTCGCTATCGGATCGCTGGAGGCGTGGCGACTGAATGCGTGGCGAGGGGTGCGGCGACGGATAAGGCGACCGGCGAGCAGTGCGCGAGGCACCGCTTTTGGCGCTTCCAGGGTTGGACCCGACTTCAACCGTAAGCCGGGGAGTCGTTGGTGCAGAGCTGAATGCAGATTTGTGCGGACTCATAAAGGTTTCAGACGAGACAATGGGGCGCGAGGGGCGGTTGCGTGCGCGGTCCGAGGGGAGCACCACTGTCGGGTGGTCTGAAGCGGTAGATGTTGTGGACGATTCTCCAGAAGGTGGGGTGTTGGTGCTGCGCTGCAGCTCGTCCTTGAGCATCTGGTTCTCCATGACAGAGTCGTACGGCAAGCGAGGAGTTACTTCCCGCGAGGGACGCTGTGTTGCCTCGCTAGTGGCCTCGCTCTGAACCTCGAGCATGCTCTGCGACCGTTCGAGCGCAACCTCGAGATCCTTGAGGTCAAGGGGCCAGTCGGCATCGCGTGGGAACTCGGGGAAGCTGTTTGTGCCCCATCCCATGCGCTCGGCAGTGTCTTCACTGGGACGGGCCGAGTGACGCCGAAGCGAAGTGTACGGGGACGACGTGGCGGAAGAAGTCGAACTGCGCAGAGAGGCCTGCTCCATGTGCTCGGCGACGGCGTCCTCGGCATGCTCCAACTGGCGGCGCAGCTTGGAGTTGTCGTGGCGCAGACGCGCGTTGGCTTTGCGCTGGGCCTCCTCACTGTCACGCGCCTCGGCGAGGGCGTCCTCCAAGGCGGCAATGCGTTCCTCTTCTTCCTGAGCATGCAGGTACGCAAGGTGGCGGTCGTAATCGCGGGACGCGGAGGACGAGGGCCTCCAGCGAGACTTTGATAGCGAAAATGCAATGGACGGGTCAGAGGGTGCCGGGCGATAGGGTGAGGGGGTGAATCGGATACCTAAGGGCGACGCAAGGGTCGAGGTCGGAGAGGGGTTGGAGTGGACCTCGAGAACGTTGGGCAAGCCGGCGCTCAAAGTTTCGTATGGGACGAGTCGCGCAGAGACCTCCTGTGACAAGGCTTCTTCTACAGCGGGTTAGACAGTGCACGTGCACGACACGGATCGCACTTACCACGCTCACGCTCCTGAAGCAGGCGACGAAGGCCCCTCAGAGTAAGCGTGTTGCCGGGCAGGGCCTCGTCATCGGTCTCGGCGTCATGGTCGTCGTACTTGTCCTCGACAAAGCTGGTGCGCACAGATGACGGACCTGACTCGAGTGGTTCGGGGGGCGGTGGGGGAAACATTGGCAGCTCGATCTTCTTGTCAAGATGTTCAGGGGAGGATGCTGGGCCATGGCGATAGGGTGGTGGAGGGGAAGCAGCGCTCATGGACGTTTCGGACATCATGCTAAGCGGGCGGGCTCGTGCCAGGCCGGGGGAGGAAGTGAACGATGCGTCGTTGACCTCGTTGGCGAGTTCTGGGATGGCGGGTGGTGTGGGTAGCGGTGCAGGCGAGGGGACTGTCGTGCTCGCCACCGGGGTCAGCGCCTTGGCCTTGCCTTTGCGCTTTGCCGCTGCTGCCGCAGCGGCGACAGACGTGGGAGCTGTCCTGGCGGTCGGTTTGGAAGGGGTCGTAGATGTGCATCAGCGACAGGTCATGCAGTCAGCCACTGCCAGCTGTCTATGGTAATCTCAGGGTGCCAACCCTTCACCCACGCGA
>PQXP01000535.1:4600-15150 GCA_002973495.1 Apiotrichum akiyoshidainum
GMTGCGGTCATGAACCCGATCCTCCCCGTGCACAACGGACCTAGCCACCACAAGACGGGCTCGATGGACGTGAGCGGACACCAGACTCCCTGTCGCCTTGGCTCCCGCTCGTCTTCTAACCAGAACCAGCCTACCTCCCCGCTTGCCGGCCGCAAGGATCTCACGCCTGTTGACATGCGCGCGTCGCCCCACCCGCATGCCACGACCGGCTACACCCCGCTGCTCGAGTCGCTCCAGCACGGCGCCAAGTCCGGCATGGACAACATTCCGGCTCTCCCCGCGCAGATGACTCAGGAGGACTTTCGCCGTGCTGTTCACACCCTCGCGACCGCGATCAGCAGCAAGAAGCAGGCTGTCGCTGATGATGACGACGGCGAGGGCGGCGGCCACGAAGCACCCAGCTGGTCCCGTGGTGTGTCGGCGGCGGTGCTCCTCAGCTGCACGCTGCTGTACGCCATTATCGCCGAGGTGCTCGTCGACG
The DNA here is from genome assembly GCA_002973495.1 of Apiotrichum akiyoshidainum. NCBI lineage: Eukaryota > Fungi > Basidiomycota > Tremellomycetes > Trichosporonales > Trichosporonaceae > Apiotrichum > Apiotrichum akiyoshidainum. The sequence goes on from PQXP01000535.1 coordinate 5,082, forward strand.
TTGTCGACGTCATTCTCGAGGGCAGCGGCATTGACGAAAAGTTCCTCGGCCTCACCCTCTTTGCTCTCGTCCCCAACACGACCGAGTTTATGAACGCCATGTCGTTTGCGATGCACGGCAACATTGCGCTCAGCATGGAGATTGGCTCCGCGTACGCGCTCCAGGTCTGTCTCCTCCAGATCCCGGCCATGGTCGCGTTCAGCGCGTTCAGCAACCCGGCCAAGTTTGGCGACCAGATTGACACGTTTACGTGAGTTGGTGTGTGTGTGCAGTTCTGACCGCAGTCTCATCTTCCCCCGCTGGGACGTTATTGCGATTATTCTGTCAATCTTCCTCCTCACGTACACGTACATTGAGGCGCGCAGCAACTACCACCGCGGATCGATCCTGGTGCTTGCGTGAGTTGATGAGTCACGCGCAGTGGGGCAAACTGACACTCAGCTACTGCGTCCTGGTCATGGGCTTCTACTACGCGCCGGTGCGCTCCGTGGACGAGGACGGCGGCGGCGTCGTTGTTGGCTACGACAACGTCGCGGCTGTGGCGAAGGGTCTGTCGACCACCGTGGTCGACAGCCTCTCGCTCGCCGCCACCAAGCTGTGGGCGTACCCTGTGTAGTGCCCTCCGCCAAGCTTTATGGTTGCGCGAGTGGATTAATTCGCGCGTGGTGGCGATTCCTGGCTGCGCGATATCCTCACCCGCCACACCCACCGCCACGCGTGACCGCCACTGCTGGCGTCACCGCCTGCGACTGATGACCGCCACGGAACGCTGTAAACCGCGCACCATAAACCACGCATCTACTCGAGCAAGCCAGTCGAAACACGTTGAAATCGCTCATCGCACATGCGCTCCTGCGTCTGTCGCCACTTCCCCTTCTTTCTTGCTCTGCATCCCATTCTCCCTCATTTGCTTCTTCACATTTCACTTCATTTTCCCACCCCCCACCCACCCATCCCCATCTCCCCACCTCCCCACCCACAGTTGTTTTAATCTAGTCACGTTACGAACCCTCGCCCCCAGTCCCATGAATATGAATATGCATCAGTATGGCCCATCCTTGCGCTCTGCTTCGGTGCCCGGCGCCGGTGCCCGATGATCGGTCAGCTACTGACGTCATGAGAATCCGAGGTGACCAGTGAGTACGAAGCGGTGGGCAGGCCAGGTACTCCCTAACGCAACGGCCAAGACAATTTCGCTTGCAGCAGCTTCTAGACGCACGGCGCTGATCAGGACCATGGCCAGGCTTCGATCATATGCCAAATGCAGGAACACCAGGAGCCGAACGCCAGGCCAGAGGCCAGATGCCAGATGCCATATCGATGCCCACCGTACCCGTGCAAGCGACCTCCACCCCGACCGGCACCCCCGCCCGGCCCAGGCACAACTGCAGCAATGTCAAGCGGGGGGCGCGTACGTCTCCGTGCGGCGCTCGATGGGCAGCGTGCGCCACAAGTCCCCGTGGCGGCGATGCTGCCCGCCTCAAATGCTCATTACAACTGCGTCGGGCCGCTGGCACATCTGCTCGGCGCGCGACAGCACCTGCGGCCCCGAACCGCACCGCATCCTCTGCGCCGCACGCGGCGGCGCGCCGTGTCCTGGGCTCTGGCGCCACTGCCGGGCGTGCTGCTGACAAGATGCATCCGTCGTCTACGCCTTGCCCTTGCGCTCGAGCTCCTCCTGCTCCTCCTGCTGGATCTGCGCGTCGATCTTGGCGCCGCGGCTGGGCTCGTTGCCGTTCATGCGCGCCGGCGCCGTCGGGTCCTCCTTGAGCGCCGCGACCTCGGGCGTGTCCTGGTCCTTGGCCTCCTCGGCCGCGAGCGCGTCGGCGATCCGGTTCGCGAGCCCCTTCGAGTCCTCTGCGCGTCAGCTGCGGGCCCGGTGCGCGCGCGCCACTCACTGCCGTCAAGGTGGTCGTGTGTGTTCTCCTGCGTGTCGGCCATTGCGGATGCTGGTTGGGGAGGCGGCGGCCCAATGCGTTCTGTTCTGCTTCTTATAGCCTCCCCGCCACAGCTCGTCGGCGGGCGCTCCACCGCGTGCGGTGTGGAGCCCGGTAGCGGGCTGGTCCCCGACGTCATCTCGCGCCGTGCTGGACTGATATTTAATCTAAGCTTTTTCAGACGTCACTCATCTTTAAGCTTTTTTCCGACGTCATTCCGCGCGCACAGTTCGAGCCGCGACATGCGCGACACATGCTACCCGGAAGAGCGATGCCGGCCCGCATGGCTGTCGCGGTGCTGTCGGGGCGAGTGCCATGTGATCGTGCACGCTGCTCGGACGAGCGCGAGCAGCACCGCAGTGCACTGTGGAATACCAATCCATGAGGCCATGTCGAAGCGGACAGCGAGCCGAGTCTGCGAGTCCAGAATGCGCGGGGTCTGGTCGCTGGCGACAATGCCAGCCTGCTCCCAGTTGCGCTCGGGGGGGGGGCTTGCGGTCGCCGTCGTCGGCGACCATGGTGGCGATGCGGCCGCGGCGTCCTTCTGGGCCGCACAGTCCTGGGCGGCGCGGTCGCGCTGCGCCGCGCGCGCGCCCCAAGCGCCCGCGGTACTTTGCTCGCGCTCCTCGGCCCCCCGCGTCGGCGTCCCCGCCTGCCCCGAGCGCTTGGTCGCCCCCTCGCTCGCAGACTGCAGGTTGAGGCCGCGGCCGGGCAGCGAGTGGCTGCGCCGGTTCATCGAGGCCGCCTTGGCGTGCGCAGGCGCGCAGGCGCGGCAGGAGGCCCAGGACGCAACGCTGCGCGTCAGTGGCCGCAGCACGCACCCGAGCCACCCGTTGCACCGCCCGAGTCCTCGGACTGCGCCAGGCGCGTCTTGGCGAGGCCCGAGTTGGCGCCGCCACGCACGCGCCGAGCCTTGCGGTGTGGCGGCCTGGTCCCTGGCCCCCTCCGCTCCTCCCCTCCCCATCGTTGTCCTCCTCTCCTCGCGCTCCTGCTCCTCGGCTGGCGCGCCGTCGCGCGACAACATGCGCGTGGCCGTCGACGAGGCCGCGCCGCTCGTCCCCGGCCACGGCGAACGGCAGGTTGCCGACGAACGGCGTCGCGCTCTCCCCCCGCTTCTGCTCTGCGAGCACCTGCGGGCGGGCCCATGGTGCCGGGCCCGACGGCACGGTGCGGGTCGTGCCCGCTGCGCGTGGTGGCCTCGGCGGCGAGGACGCGTCTGCGGGGTGCGGTGTCGGCGAGGTGCCCTGTGCCCGCGCAGGATTTGCAGCGCTCGCCCGCAACGACTGCCGCGGGCGCGCCCCCCGATCGCACCGGCTCCCCCACCCCATGGCCCATGGCCGATGGCCAGCCGCATCGGGCGGCGTGCCCCTCATGCTCGGCTCCCGCTCCCGGGATGCACGACGACGATTCGCCTCGTACCTCATCTCGCAGCGGCACGTGCCAGCAGCGATCCGCAGATCGGCAGCGGAACAAGGCGGGTGGGGGCGGGGTACTGAGTACAGTACCTGTACCTCAATTCGCGCCCTGCCAGAAGAAAAGCAACCCGGCCCGCAGCTGCAGCCAGCTTGCGGCGAGGCTGAAACCCATGCGGCGGTGAGACTGTGAGAAAAGAAGATTACAGTTTCCGTTTGCGGTCGCCGCCTCGCATCTCGCAGTGGACAGCCCGAGGCGGAGCGGGGGGCGCCGCTGGGTGCTTGTTAGTCTCGGCCCAGATGGCGCCCGAGATGTGGTCCGACGAACACGCCCGAGATGCCGCCCGAGTGTCCGAGTGTCCGAGTGTCCGAGTGTCCGAGTGTGCGATTGTCACAGTCCGAGCCGCCATCTATCCCTGCGTCTGCGTCTGCGTTTCGCGGGGCCAGGATGCAGTGGACGCAGAGGACGCAGCGGGCACATGGGTGTGGCAGGCGGGTGCCGGCTCTGGGTGCGGCGAGCGGAGATGCCTCGAGTAGGCACGACAGGCCAGGACAGACGGGACGGGACAGGCGGTGCCACATTTGTATCGTCGCGCGCCAAGCCCGACTATGGCGTCCGCTGGCGCTGCGCGGGCGGGCCGGGCGCCGATAGCTGATAGCTGATACGGATAGCGATAGCGATGTGCGATAGCGATAGAGACAGAGATAGAGCGCCGCGCCGTGCCGCGCCGCGCCACCCTTTTCTCCCCGCTCTGTTGCTCTGTGCTCTGTGCTCTCCACTCTCCGCCCGGCTCCTCGTCGACTACCGGGTGTCCCCTCGGCGGACTGGACAGAACGGAGGAGACGGCATCTCTCAGCTGGCTGAGCGGCAGTTCGTGATTCGGCGCCGCACGCACGCACGTGGATGGCCTCCGCCCGCCGCCGACACGTATACAAGGCCGGCCGCGAAACGGGACAGTGAAACGTCACAGGTGAACGGATGCGAACGTGAACGCGCGAGCGCGCGTGGAACGTTGCAGGCAGGCGAACGTGGGAACGTGGGAACGTGCGGGGTGGGACGGCGGCCAGCCAGTCGCTGTCGCTATCGCGTCTCGTTCCGTGCCGCGGCGGCGGCGGGCGGCGGTCGCGTACGCCGCCGCTGCCGAAAGGGCCGGAGGCGTGGGAAGCGCTTGTGCTGTGGCGACACGACGTGGCGGCGTGGCGGCTCGCGCGCTGGCTCGCTGCAGCGTTACGTTGGTCGCCACACATGGGCTGGCTGGGCACCAGAGTGCGTCGTGGCAGTGGCAGTGGCGGACGCGACGGTGCGAGACGGCGCGGAGACGGCGATCGGCCGCCGCTGGTCGGGCAGATCCGCGCTCCGGATCCACGCTCCGGATCCACGCTCCAGATCCACGCTCCATGCTTGATACTCCGTGTTCCGTGTTCCACGCCGCAGAGCACGCACGCGCCGAGACGCGCTGCGCGACACTTGGCAGGGGCGGGGCAGGGCGTCGGGGCACTGCTTCGGGCTGCGCATCGGGCAGAGTGTGCGCCGGGCGGGCCCGGCAGGCAATGCTGTCGGGGTCGGCTCAGGGGACGCCGGACGCCGGACGCAGACGTGGGTGCGAACGTGGCAGAGCGGAACCGGAAACGCGAATGGAAGCAGGGCAAAACGTTCCGACGTTCTGGCAGCGGCAGAGATGCAGCAGCTGTTCCCGATTTGGGCCGAAACGAACGAAACGACTGCGTGGGTGCTGCTGCTGCTACGGCTGTGGACACGGTTACGGCTAGCTGTGGCCGGCGGCGGCAGTGGCAGGAGAAGGATGGGTCTGGGCGGGTGGCGGGTGGCAGGGCCGCCAGGGGGGTTGCAGCGGCCCAGCGCGCAGTGGCACGGAGCGGGGGGTTGCGGCGACTGGCTGCGGCGGGGCGCGGCGGCGGGCGGGGATGCTTGGCGGTGACATGGGTCGCGCACGGGCCTGCGCCATGTCAGCATGGACACGTACATGCACATGCATACAGAGTACTAAACTAGGTCTCTGCGGGGATGAGGCGGGTCCGGGTCCGGGTGTGGTGTGGGACGGGGACGGGGACGGGCATGGCGGGATGGCGTGGGTGGGGTCGGGCATGGCGTGGCGTGGATGTGACTGTCGCGCAGAGACGATGCCGGCGCCGCCGTGGTATGGAACAAGCAGGGCTCTCTCTCCCCTGCAGACCGGGGTCTGAGAGAGAGATCGGGAGAGAGAGAGAGAGAGGTGGAAAGTGCCAAGCCGCTGGAAGAAGACGCGCTATTTTCAGGGGATAGTGGCGGCGACTTCCACCGTTCTTTTGTGTCATTGGGAGTGCGTTGCCACATCATTACTGTCTCGCGTCGTCGATCAGCACACACACACACACACAGAGCACACACACACACCCCATTAATGATGTTCGGGCACCAGTAACCGGGGTTGCCGGGAGACGTTTAGCCGGACTAGAAGAATCTAGCTTTTTGAAAGCAGCAGCAGCAATGCAGACGGAGATGCATGTCCGAATCGACTGAATGGGAGAGAGATATGCATGGCCTGGACCAACCCACCCACCCACCCACTGCATGCATCAGCCAGAGAGGGATATTTGTATTATTTGGATGGGTGTCTTGGCCTGGGCTGATGCGCCCTTTTTGGGTGGTGGCTTATATGGCCCAGGGCGGTGAAAGAGGAGAGGGCAGGGAATTCTCTTGGCATTATATTCAGGGTCCACCTTTACTCGGTTAGTGCTAATCGATGACACACAACTGTGTGTGTGTGTGTGATTTTATCTGCACCGCTTTTTGGCCCCTCGGCCTGGCCTGGACTGCAGCCAGCCTGCCTGCCTGGGTGGGGTGGATCACATCAGCGGCTGTATAATGCACACTCGTCGTCGTCCTCATCTCTTCTTGTTTCGACTCGTCATTGCACTGCTGCTGCTCGCTGCTGTCGCTGTCGCTGCTATCACGTTGCTCATCATCGCAATCTCCTTTGTCACCACCACCACCACCACCACCACCACCACCATCACTCGTCATCTCTCATTTACTGCACATCATTACCCGGGACAGGAACTGGAATCCCTGGCCCCCCCGTCTCCCTCCCCCGTCCGCATCTCAGTCTCTCCGTTCCGAAGGAGAAACACATTGCAGCAATTCACCAGTCTCTCTGCATCAGCCATCTCTTTCTGCAGCAAAGCATCGCCTCTCGATTAGCTGAATAGCTCTCAACCCACTGCATAGCCGCACTCGTGCACTCGTGTACCCGCTCCGCAGCCCAAAAAGCACGCGCCGAGAGCTCCCAAGATTGCTCGCGAGCCCAAATAGCCCCGCCGCCCGCCCGCCCGCCAACTTTACCCCGTTTACGACATCACCTGACCATCTCTCCCACGACTCGTCTCGTCGTCTGCCCCGTCGCTCCATTGCACACTCCCCCTCCCCCCAGTAACTCTGCTCTTGCATTGCTTTTCTTTGCTTTGCATCTCCCTCTCGCTGGGTAATCATCAACCACAATCACACTCCCCTACACCAGGCGCACAGGGCTCCCCCCCACCCTTCCCCCGCCGGCCAGCACAGCATCCCCCGCATCCACAACACGCCTGATCTCGGTGCCCCATCCTCGCATCCATCTACGCGCGTAGTTTAGTAGTTGTCTCCTCGTCCTAAAAGCTACCACCATGGCCTCCCCAGTCGCCCGCTCCAGCTTCTCCAACGTCGACTTTCCCCGCGCAGGCGGCATCCTCCTCAACGGAGAGGCCCCAATCACACCGACACCAACCTCCCCCGGGTTTGGAGTTCGCGGCCGTCCCGCCGCCATCACCATTGCCCGCTCCACTTCCTCCCAGGGTTCCCCCACCGACCACACCTTCCGCGGCAGCAGCAACAGCCCCCCGCAGACCACTGGCGACCTCGGCGGCGGCGCATCCCCCCGCATCCGCTTTGCACCCCTGCCCGACCCTCACAGGCCCCGCTCCCTCTCCACTGGCCGCAATGTCGGCTTCCGCGCTACAGAGGGCGAAAACGGCGAGCGCGAGTATAGTCTCGAGCTCCGCGGCATGGCCGACAGGGACGAGCATGCTCTAGACAGCGGCGACGATGACGACGACGACGGTGTCAGCGACGGCAGCGCCGGCGGCGGCTACGACGACAACGGCCGCCGTCGCTCCTGGGTCTCCATGGGCGGCGTGGGCTCAAAGATGACCATGGGCATGAACATGGGCTCCATGGGCTCGTGGATGGGCATGGGCGGCTCCAAGAAGGGCAAGAAGGACGACTCGACCCCCTCCAGCTCAGAGTTTGGCGCACCCCTCAAGAAGAGCGTCTCGTCTGGCGGCATCCCTATGTGAGTTGTGACACAAATGGCCAGGAAATGTACAACACGCGCCGCCAGAGGCGCCAACGCCACCGACGTGGTTGCTGCACAAATCGGCCCCGACTCGCTACAATAAGCTGACACTATTAGGCCCTCAAAGCTCGCTCCCGAGAAGAAGGGAAGCGGCAGCAGCCTGCTTGGAACATCGCCGGGCTCGTCGCTGTTTGGCAGCTTTTCAATGGGCGGCGGCTCTTCCGGCCACCGTCGCGGCGGCTCGGGCGACGCTTCCGCATCGCTCAGCACGTCGGCACCAAAGGTCCGCATGCTCAACGGCCGCGTGTACGGCGCCCGCCGTGCGTCCGAGGCTGCAGCCGCCGAGGAGATGCGCCGCCGCCGCATGGAGCCCGAGTTTGTCGAGTGGGGATCCGGGCAGAGGGGGGGCGTTGGCTCCAACCCTGCCCCGGCCGCCAAGACGGTCGACGACGACGACGGAGGAGGAATGGCCTGGGTCCGCAAGCGCCGCGAGGAGCGCGAGCGCAAGGAGCGTGAGGAGCGTGAGCGCCGCGAGGCCGAGGAGGCTGCTGCTGCCGAGCGCGGTGACGGCGAGACTGGCGAGGACGAAGGCCGGCCCGCAAGTCTGTCCTCTTCCGCATCGTCGTCGTCGGGCGCCCGCGGTCTCGGTCCCGGCCCACTCACACCGCACGAGCCGCCCACGGAGCTCGTCGCGTTCCCGCCCGCCATCCAGATCATTCCGCCCGCCCGCACACCCTCCACCAGCGACATGCCCAAGACGCCCATGCCGCGCCTCGGTGCCGACTCGGCTGCTGGCGACAACGACCACGTCGTCCAGGCGATCTCGATCCCCGGCGGCGGCAGCGAGCGCATGCGTCCCAAGCAGAGCAGCAACGACGACTTTGAGTACGACGACGACGGAGAGGGCGACGGCGACTTTGACGACGACGAAGACGACGAAGAGCCCCTCGAGGGTGTCGGCCGCTTCACGGCGTCTGCCGCCGGCGTCGAGATCCTCAGCCGACACAAGGAGGCCGCCTAGATGACACCTGCACCTCCAACCCCATACCTCATACGCCCCTCATACGCATGCCCCAGCCTATATTGTCCCGGCACCACTGCTTCACCTGCTCCCCGCCTCCCCACCCACCACTCCATCACACCACACTCCCACACACCCCTGCCAACTCACCTCGAGAATCCTGTAAATGACAACGCACCCTGCGCCCGAACTGAACCACCCTTCCCGTTGTTATTTCGCGTCCCCTTTTCTCCTTTGCTCGTAGTGCCACTGTATTTGTTGCGTGTAGTAGTCTGATATCGCCGTGTTGGAATGCATTTTGATCGGAATCGAACGAGGCGGAGGGAGAAGAACAGTGGATCGTGGGAATGTGTCCGGTAGGCGAGTGACAAGCGACGAGCTGAGCGGGCAGTCGAGCCAGAATCGAGACAGAGTCAACGTTGCGGACGGAGAGCTGACGCGATTCAGAATCGGCACACGCAGTCGGGCGTCGGGGGTGCTGTGGGTTGGGCGGGAGTGGGACGTGATGGAGAGAAGCGGGGGTGAAGCAGGGGAAGCAGGGGAGAAGGGCCAGCCATGCGAGTATATGACTTGGGAATCGGGCGAGCCACAGCGACAACCAACATGAGGGAGGGGACGGAAAAATTCGGTCTGGGAAAGAGGCTAGTACGCGAGTACGCGAGGCAGCCGTCGCGTACTCGCGTGGTCATCTCTCGCGCCACATGTAGAGAAGAGAAGGTGCGGCGCTTGCCTGCCTACCTGTCTGCTTGCTTGCTTGTGTGTTTGCCTGTTTGGTATTCTGGGCTCTGGATTCTGGCACCAGTGCCTCGGGTTCTGATGGCCGCGGGTTCTGGTGCTGGCGCTGGCTGCCGCCGGCTGGCGGGCGGTGGTCAGACGACAGGTGGCGGTTGCTAGAGGCAGCAGCAAGCAGTTGGCGCGCTGGACCCATGCGGGCTGTGGCCTACGCCGTGCGCGTTAAACGAGGCTCTGGGGCAATTTGGCTGTTTTGCCTGCCGGGCATGTGTGGCCAGCGTGCGTGCGAGTGCGTGCGCACTGGGGCCGAGGGAGGGTCGCAAGGCCGTCGAGCAAGGCGAGCAAGGCGAGCGCGACGAGCGAGCGAGCGAGCGAGCGAGCGAGCGTACCCACAAGTCAACGAGGAGACGGGCAACCTGGGTGGAGAAGGGTTTCCGCCAGCCAGCTGTCGCCCTTGTATACCATTCCCATTCCCACTCCCACTCCCATTCCCACCGCTCTGCAGCACGTCTCCTGCCCGCGCACCTGCGCCTGCAGTCGTTGACTTGACAGCCAGCGTCCGCCTCGCGCGCTCGCGCGGGCGTGCCAAGCACGCGTGCTGTTTCTCCAACGGCGAAATGGAGAATGGGGCGGGCGGGC
>PQXP01000170.1:0-52416 GCA_002973495.1 Apiotrichum akiyoshidainum
AAAAAAAAAAATATAGTTGCCCCCCCAATTTTCCTGGATGGGCAGCCGGTTTGTGAAGTAAAACACGGCGGCGCCGGGGGTGGAGGGGATGCAGTTGTAAAAGGGGGGGGGGGGGGGGGGGGGACCGAAGGGCAGCATGCCAAGTCGAGGAGCAGGGCAAGCGGAGGGACCGAGTGCGCTGTGTGTCACGCACACTGTCTGTGCTTTGAGAGCCGGTACACTGCCACGCAGCGGGGCCCGACGTCACACATCCTCCCACTATCCCAGGGTGTAGTGGGCTTGCACGACAAAGGTCAAGGTGTTGGCGGCCACAAGGCAGCAAAGCACTCCAGCTGCCAATGAGTTAACGAAACCAGCGGCACTTGATATGCAGATCCCGCCATTCTACGCCACCCAAAGCTGCGAAGCGACGATCGGGTCCCGGGTCCCGGGTCTGTCCGACTGCATATCTAATCCGCTGCAGCTCATTCCGAAGGCCGTAGTAGTCATGACTGATCGTTTGGATTCGGAGCGTCACAAAGGAGGACCGGAGCTGGTCTACAGCAGCAGCAGCAGTAGCTCCGAATGATGCCACCAAGTGCATAACGCCGTCGACTCGTTTTTGCTATTTGTATATACTACCTGTTCGGCTCCCGGCTTATGTAATTCTTCGCCCGTTCCGAGTGCCACTTGACGGAAATAGGCACGTGTCAAGATAACACCGTCCCTTATTCTGGACGCGTTTGCTTTTTTCCTTTGTTTGGATTTCTGTAAAGTGTCCAATTATTTGGTTCCGTCTTTCTGGCCCAAGGCCCAGGGGCCAGGCCGTGTGGTCGGGTTGTAAACAAACGTCCCACCCCAGTCCAGTCCGGAGGGTTCATCTCTCTCCCACCAACAATAACAACAACAACACCATCACTAATAACAACATTATCATCACCGACAACCCCCTCCCACACAAACATGCCGCCTAGGAGATCAACACGCTCCACAGCGACTCCGGCACCTGCACCCGCCGCCCCAAAGGCCAAGCCCGCTCCTACTACTTCCACGCGTTCCACACGCAGGACAACACGTGCTAGTACCGCGACGCGTCAGAATGACAGCGACGACGAGAGCGAGGAGGACGTCAAGCCTGTCATAAGCAAGGCGGCTCCCAGGTCTAAGGCCCCCGCTGCTGCCAAAGCCCCAGCCTCCTCGAGGTTAAAGGCTCCCGCCTCCAAGCCCGCGTCAAGGGCCCCGCCGCCCAAACCGACCTCTACCAGGAGTCGGAGGGGAGCCAAGGCACCGACACCAGAGCCCGAGGAGGAGTCCGACTCTCAGGATGGAGACGAATCCGACGACGCGGAGGACAAGAGCGATGATGCAGAGGAGGACAGCGACGACGACGACGACGACGACGACGAGAGCGAGGAGGAGGTCGCGCCGCCTCGCAAGCCTGTGAAGGGCGCGCCAAAGAAGCGTGTCGTCGAGTCGGATTCCTCGGACGACGCTCTCCCCCCTCCGGTCAGCAAATCTGCCGCCAAGCGACCTCGCCCGAGCCCCCCGAACTCTTCGTCCACCATACCACCTGTCTCAAAGGGCAAGGCCGTTACCCCGCCCGTGTCCAAGGGCAAGCCGGCTACTCCGCCTGTTCCCAGGGTGTCGATCGCCGTGCCCCCCAAGGAGGAGTCTGAGTCTGAGCCCGAGGACCTCCTTGCCGACCTCCCGAAAACCCCGATCCGCGGTGCTGCCACCCCCAAGCGTCCTCTGCCGATGACGGACGACGAGGATGGCACCGCGCGCGCCCCCGACAGCTCCCCCGACATTCCGACCAGCGTGCTCCCTCCCAAGACCCCCGGCGGCCGTCCCCCCTTGTCCTCTATTGGAATGCCTGCCCCTCCCCCCGTTTCGAACCGCCCCAAGCCTCGTCTTACGATCCACAAGCTCGTTCTCGTCAACTTCAAGTCGTACGCCGGCCGTCAGGAGATTGGCCCCTTCCACAAGTCGTTCTCCGCCATCGTCGGCCCCAACGGTTCCGGAAAAAGCAACACCATCGATGCGCTTCTCTTCGTGTTCGGTTATCGTGCGAGCAAGATGCGCCAGGGAAAGCTCTCGGAGCTCATTCACAACTCTGCTGGCAAGGAGGGCCTCGAGAGCTGCTCTGTCGAGGTCTGGTTCAGAGAGATTGTCGACTTGGTGAGTTGTTTAACCAAACGTGCACTAACTTTCAGCCCGGCGTCGACGACTTTCTTCTGGTCCCCAACTCGCAACTCGTCGTCACTCGTACCGCGTTCCGCAACAACTCGTCCAAGTACACTATCAACGACCGCAACTCGTCGTTCACCGAGGTTACCACGCTCCTCAAGGGCAAGGGTATCGACCTCGACCACAACCGTTTCCTCATTCTCCAGGGTGAGGTCGAGTCTATTGCGCTCATGAAGGCCAAGGCTCAGAACGAGCACGAGGACGGCCTGCTCGAGTACCTCGAGGACATTATCGGCACGACCAAATACAAGGAACCGATTGAGCAGGCATCGCTGGAGGTCGAGCAGCTGAACGAGGACCGTGGCGAGAAGATGAACCGCCTTCGTGTGGTCGAGCGCGAGAAGGCTTCGCTCGAGGACAAGAAGCGCGAGGCCGAGTCCTTCCTCCGCGACACGAACGAGCTCACGCGCAAAAAGTCGCTTCTCTGGCAGTTTCACATGCACACCCTGCAGAGCCAGATTGAGCTTACGACCAAGTCGATCGACAAGCTGAGCACCAGGCTCACGGAGGAGCAGGAGCGCAATGCCCACCACCTCGCCGAGATCGAGAACGCCCAGAAGGACTACGAAGCCAAGTCGGCCGACTACGAGGTATGTGACAGGTGCAGAGTCAAGCTGACCGCTTAGGAAGTGAAGCGCCTCATGGATACGCTCGTCAAGGACGCCAAGAAGATTGAAAAGGACGAGGTTGGTCTGCAGGAGAAGAAGAAACATCTCGTCTCCCAGCAGAAGAAGCTCAAGAAGTCGATCACCGACGACGGTCACGTCAAGAGCGAGGCTCTCGCCAACGTCAACAACTGCGCCGACGCCATCGAGAGCAACCGCACCAAGGTCACTGACCTGGAGCGCAAGCTTGAAGCTGAGGAGGCCGAGCTCGAGGAGATCCGCGACAGCCTCAAGGGTGAGTTTCGACCAACGCCAGCACCTAACGCCTAGATAAAACCGACGAGTTTACGACTCAGATCGACGCCAAGCAGCGCGAGCTCGAGCCCTGGACCGCCAAGATTAGCGACAAGCAGTCGGCGATTGACGTTGCTCAGTCTGAGCGTGATCTTCTCGCCCAAAAGGCCGCCACTGCCCAATCCGCGCTCGAGGAGGCCGAAGCCGCCCTCGAGAGCGTTCGCGAGTCGGACCAGAGCAAGCAGGAGGAGTACCAGGCCCTCAAGAAGGAGCATGCATCGGCTAAGAAGCAGCTCGCCGCGGCGGAGAGCAAGCTTCAGGTAAGCTTACATGACTCACTCTAGCTGACAATCAGGCACTGGAGACCAAGTCGCAGGAGCTCCGTGCCAAGGTCTCCAACGCGCGCCAGAAGACGGACGAGGCCAAGTCCTCGCTCGCTGCGGACAAGTCGGAGAATGCCGTCCTCGCCAGCCTCAACAAGCTCAAGGCGCAGGGCCGCATAAAGGGCTTCCACGGCCGTCTTGGTGACCTCGGTGTCATTGACGACAAGTACGACGTAGCTGTCACCACAGCCTGCGGCTCACTCAACAACCTGGTCGTTGACACGGTCGAGCAGGGCCAGGCCTGTATTGAGCATCTCCGCAAGGGCAACATTGGTCGTGCCTCGTTCATTGTTCTCGAGAAGCTGCCTCCCAAGAATCTCGAACCGATTCAGGCTCCCGAGGGCGTCCCTCGTCTCTTTGACCTTATCAAGCCCAAGGACCCGCGCTTCGCCCCTGCGTTCTACAAGGGTCTTCGCGACACGCTCGTTGCCGAGGACTTGCAGCAGGCGCAGCGCATCGGCTACGGCAAGAGGCGTTGGCGTGTCGTGACCCTCGCGGGTCAGGTCATTGACCCCTCTGGTACCATGTCGGGTGGTGGTGCGCGCGTCTCGCGTGGCGGCATGAGCTCCAAGTTCAAGGCCGACAAGGTTGCTCCCGAGGTCGTCGCGCGCTACGAGGCCGAGTGCGCCGCTGCGGAGGAAGAGTTTTCCACTTTCCAGGCCGACAAGCGCGACGCCGAGCACATGGTCCAGCAGCTCCGCAAGCGCATCCCGGACATTGAGATGCAGATGGAGAAGACCGAGCTCGACATTCAGACTTGCGTCAAGCGCATCACCGAGGCGGAGAAGCGCATCAAGGAGCTCAGCTCGCAGTCCAAGCCCGACGCCAACGACGAGAAGCGCATCAAGACGCTCGACGCCGAGATTGCCTTGCTCACAAAGGAGGCAAGCAAGCTGCGCGAAAAGTCGTCTGTCATCAGCGAGCAGATCAAGGAGCTGCAGAACAAGATTCTCGAGGTCGGTGGAGTCAGGCTGCGCGCGATCCAGTCCAAGTTTACGACCACCAAGGGCCTGCTCGACCTCGCCAACGAGGCCATCACAAAAGCCGAGGTCGGCCAGGCCAAGTCGGCGCGCGACGCCGAAAAGGCCGCCAAGAGCATTGCAAACAACACAACCAAGCTCGAGGCGGTCGAGGCGGACCTGACTGTCGTCCAGACGGACCTGCAGACATCGTCGACCGACCTCGCGGCCATCCGCGAAAAGGTCGACGAAGCGCAGGACGCAACGGCCGACGCGCAGGAGGACCTCGCAAAGTGCAAGGCCGAGCTCGACGAGCGGTCCGTCGAGGTCAACGCGTTCCGCAAGCTCGAGATGGACCTCAAGCAGAAGATTGAGGACAACACGCGTGCGCAGAAGGACTCGAAGGACAAGTTTAGGCACTGGTCCAAGCGCCACGACGAGCTCGAGCTGCAGTACATTGAGTGAGTTGCCGCAATCAGAGTTCGAACTGACAAGCAGCGAGGAGGACGAGGACGAAGAGGACCAGGGCAAGACCGAGGCTGCCGGGGACGAGGGCGAGGAGGGCGGCGAGCCCAAGGAGAAGGCTGAGGCCGACGAGGCGGAAGCTATCGCTGCCGACCAGGCTGATGAGGCCGAATCGGACGCAGACGCGGTGGCCCCGCCCAAGAAGCCTGTCAAGAAGGCCAAGAATGACTCGCTCGAGCTCCCCGAGTACAGCCCCGACGAGCTCCGCGACGTTAACAAGGACATGCTGGCCGGCGAGATCACCGCGCTCGAGGAGGAGATTGCCAAGGCCAAGCCGAACCTCAATGTCCTGCAGGAGTACCGCCGCCGCGAGGCCGAGTTCCTCGACCGCGCCCGCGACCTGGAGGCCGTGACCTCGCAGCGCGACTCGGCGAAGCAGCGCTACGATGACCTACGCAAGGTCCGCCTCGACGAGTTCATGGCCGGCTTCAGCGCCATCAGCGCCAAGCTCAAGGAGATGTACCAGGTGAGTTCTCTAACGATCATGAGTAACTGACATGCCAGATGATCACGATGGGTGGTAACGCCGAGATTGAGCTCGTCGACACGATGGACCCGTTCTCGGAAGGTGTCGTGCTGTCCATTATGCCGCCAAAGAAGTCGTGGCGCCCCATTGCCAACCTGTCCGGTGGCGAGAAGACGCTCGCGTCGCTCGCGCTCGTGTTTGCGCTGCACGTGTTCAAGCCGACGCCGCTGTACTTTATGGACGAGATTGACGCCGCGCTCGACTTTAAGAACGTGTCCATTGTGGCCAACTACATCCAGTCCAAGACGCAGGCGGCCCAGTTCATCGTCATCTCGCTCCGCAACGACATGTTCGAGCTCGCGCACCGTCTCGTCGGCATCTACAAGACGTCCAACGTGAGTCACTTGCACGCATGTGCGGGCGCTGACAGCAGGCTACCAAGAGCATTGCTATCGATAACAAGGACCTCCGGACCCAGGCCATGCGCAAAAAGGTCGTGTCGCCCACAGGCGAGGTGCCGCCAACACCGGCAAAGTCCGTCACGGGCCCGCCCAGCTCACAGGCCTCGCAGGTTGCCCCGACGCCGGCGCGGGCACCCGTGTCGATCGGCCCCGTGCCAGCTGGACGCGTCGTCGTGTAGACACGCCGTAGTGTCGCCGCCTCGCCTCTATACCCAGATACCCTACCGGCCGTCTAGTCGCTGGCCATAAACCGTCCCGTGGTCTCTCCTCGTAGCTTTGCTGTAGTGCTCTCTGTGTGTGTTGTAACAAATAGCCCTGATGCAGAGGGGTGATATGGCATGAGAAGAACTCTACTGTCGCTATCTTATCTATGGTGACAATAAACCTGCTCGGTGTTTTTGTGTCGTTTTTGGGTGTCGTTTTTGGTGTTTACTTGCTTGTTGCCCACTCCTTGGGGTTCTTGAGGACGTCCTGGAGCTTCTCCTCGCGCGAGTTGGAGCCAGGGGCGCCGGTCTTGCACATGTACTCCCAGCGAGCGGTCTCGGGGAGGGACATGAGGATGGACTCTACGCGGGCGCCGGGAATGTTGAGGCCAAACTTTGTGCCGCGGTCGTAGAGCAGGTTGAACTCTACGTAGCGTCCGCGGCGGACTAGCTGCCACTCGCGCTCCTCCTTGGTGTAGGGCATTGTGATGCGCTTCTGGACAATGGGGATGTAGGCGGGGAGGAATGCCGAGGACGCGCTCTTGACAAAGTCGAAGACCTCGTCCTTTGTCGGCTTGTTGGCTCCATGGATGTCGGACGAGTCGGTCAGGTCGTCAAAGAAGATGCCGCCGACACCGCGAGTCTCGCCGCGGTGGGGGAGGTAAAAGTACTTGTCGCACCACTTCTTGTACGTCGGGTAGTACTCGGGGTTGTGCTTGTCGCAGGCCGCCTTGAGCGTGTCGTGGAAGTGGGCCGCGTCCTCGGGGTAGAGGTAGTTGGGGGTGAGGTCGGATCCGCCGCCAAACCACCAGGCGATGGGCTTGCCCTCCTTGTCACACAACTCAAAGTAGCGGTAGTTGAGGTGGACGGTGGGGGCGTGGGGCGAGCGGGGGTGGATGACAATGGACAGACCGGTGGCAAAGTAGGGGAGCGGCTCGTCCGAGACCTTGATCGACTCGTGGTCGTTGCGCATCTGCATCTGCGCACCCTTTGACAGCTTGCCCTCGACAATCGACACGTTGACACCCGCCTTCTCAAACACCCTTCCGCCAGCGAGCACACAGCTCGATCCCTCGCCGCCACTAGGCCGGATCCAGTGGTCCCGCAAAAACTTCTGGGCGCTGTGCTCTCCGTCGGGGGGCGCGGCCGCCTCGAGCTTCTCCAGACTGGTGACAATGTGGTCCTGCAGATTGCTCACCCACGAGGCCATGCGAATGCGCATGGGGTTCTGGGAGTGTTAGTCCAATTACTGTACTGTAGGCGGTCTTGTCCCATGATCGCAGAGATCAGATCCACTCAGCCTCAAGAGATCAGAGAAAGACCAGGTTGAACTAGACACACGGAGCATCAAGCCAAAGCCGAGGGATACAGCCGTAAGGCCAGCGTTGGCTGACGCAGTCGCCGCGGCAGGGAGGGCGTCGAGACACACCTTGGGGTCGTCCACTTCGTTGGCGTGCACAGGATCCCAGGTCTCGCCAAAGGTCTCGATAACGTCGATGTTGGGCACGCCGTCGAGCTTGGCCTCGCCGTTGGGGCGGTTAAAGTAGCCGCCGGCGATGGCGCCGACGAAGCCGATAACAGCGCCGCCGGCCGCGAGGCCGACGAGGTTGACGGGCTTGGAGCCCGAGGGGCCAGTCGAGTAGGGGCGCGCTGGTCGTCAGTGTCTATACATGGATTGCAGCACAGGTGGGCAGTGACATCCTGCCAGAGTCTACTCACCAGCGGGAACCCTACGCTTGACGGCGTTGACCGCGGGGCGGCAGCAGCGCAGCGACTGGCGGAGGGACATTGTGGTGCAAGTTGGGTTCAAGAGAACGTGGGTGGGTTGTTGTTGTGGAGACTCTGTCGAGACTGAGGCAGTTGGAGGTTTGTAGAAATGGGTTGGATGCTAGTGGTTAGCTGGGGAGAGAGACACGAGCACGAGCCCCGTTGGAGCTATAAAGGCAGATGGACTCTGGGCTGGATGTTTGTGGTCAGCTGGTGATGTCTGGTGTGATTGAGGGTGAGACCACGTCCACTGTGAGGGGGGGTGTGGCTGGGAGAGGGAGGCTATTACGAACAATAGATGGAGAGATCCCTGGGGTCGGTGCGCGACGAGAACAAAAGAACAAGCGTCAGAGGATCAGATGACCAGCTAGAGCGAGCCACCCACCACGCTGTCCCACCCGGCCCAAACCGTATTCTTCCTTTCCGGAGTTGCCCGACATGTCCGCGCCCCTGGCTGCCCCCCGATGCCAAATACACGTTCCCATAAATAATCCTAATGACTCCGACGCAGGACAGATAACTAATGTACAATAAAATACTTTGAATCCTAATCCGGGGTCTCCACACTCTCTCTCCCTCCCACGACTTTTCCATGTTTTCCTCGTCTCACCAATGACCGCCGTCTGTTATCTCTCCTCCCCCTTTCCATCCAGCGCCGCCGAAGCCGCCGACGCCGAACAAAGCGCATCTGCAGACACACCAAAGAAGAGAACAATAGACTCTTGCCTACGCCTACTCCCACACTCGCTAGATAAAACCAGATCAACAACACCCAACGCACAAACCCGCGCTCACACCACTCGGCCCATTATGACCTCCCTCATGGCTGCTGCGCGCGTCTTTGCGCGCGCCGCCACCATCCAAGTTGAGGAGGCTGCGCGAGTTGCTGGTCCCGTAGCTGTGAAGAAGGCCATGGACGCCCGCGATGCACGCGAACGCGACGCGACCGAGCAGCAGGTGCAATTTGAGCTTGACGCGGCACACGACAACTTCCGCGAGGCCGTCCACTACCCCGCTCCTTGGCCCTCGGCACCGGCACCGCCGGCACCGCCGGCATCTGCCCCGGTCTCGACGCCCACCGCCTCGACACCAACAGAGCCCTTTGAGTCTCCCCTTGCTCCCACATCTCCTCCTCTCCCTCCTCCCCCTGTTCCTGAGCTCAAGCCGCCGGCAGTCAAGATCGCAAAGGTCGTCAAGGTCGTCGCTCAGCCTCTCGAGGCCGCCCCCGTTGAGAGGATAAAGACAACAGTCGTGGAGCAGACGATCGTTGAGGCTAAGCCGGAGCCCGTCGCCAAGCCTGTTCAGGAGATTCCTGCTGCCGCAAAGGAGGAGCTCTTCGCCAAGGCCGAGGAGAACAACATCCTCACCAAGGCCGAGGAGGCGGCCGCCAAGCTCCCTGTTGTCGACCAGGACCCCGACGAGGCTCCCGTTGCCCTCCGTGCAAGCACTGTACCGTCATCTCGTTTGGGACGGCTGTTCCACTATGGCTGTGGGTACCAGCTTGCAGTGTTTTGTCGAAGCTGACTTGCAGCGCTCGCCGCCTCGCTCGGTCTCGGTGCTGCTACTGAGACGATCCGCCGCACTGCCGGCGGAGGTGGAGAGGGCAGCGTGTTCATGTCGGACACCAACATCCGCCGTCTCGTCGCCACGCTCGGCCGCATGCGTGGAGCCGCGCTCAAGCTCGGCCAGTTCATGTCCATCCAAGGTGAGTTGATAACAGTAAGGCTGTTCTAACTCTCAGACAACACCATCCTTCCGCCCGAGCTGGAGCGTGTTCTCAACCAGGTGCAGGCGCATGCCAACTACATGCCCGATTGGCAGATGGAGAAGGTCATGGTTGCCGAGCTCGGCAAGGACTGGAAGTCGCTGTTTGGTGCCTTTGACCGCATCCCCATCGCATCGGCGTCGATTGGCCAGGTGCACCGCGCTACTCTGCCGGACGGCACCCCCGTCGCGGTCAAGATTCAGTTCCCCGGTGTCGCCGGCTCGATCAACTCTGACCTCGCCAACCTCTCGATCCTGCTGCGCGGTTCGGCCGTGCTTCCCAAGGGCTTGTACCTGCAGAACACGATCGCCGTCATGCGACGCGAGCTCGAAGACGAGTGCGACTATGTCCGCGAGGGCGCGGCGGGCATGCGCTTCCACGAGTTCCTGCAGAACGACGACGTCTTCCAGGTGCCCCGCGTGATTGATTCCGCGAGCACTGGCAAGGTGCTCACGACCGAGTGGATGACGGGCCGCCCGCTCAGCAAGATGAGGGACATGGACCAGGAGACGCGCGACCGCATCGGCACGGCCATGATGCGCCTCTGTCTCCGCGAGCTGTTCGAGTTCCGCTTCATGCAGACGGACCCCAACTGGGCCAACTTCCTCTTTGACGCCGAGACCAAGAAGATCCAACTCATTGACTTTGGCGCGAGCCGCGCGTACACCAAGGAGTTTATGGACGGCTGGTTCCGTCTGCTCGACGGCGCGCTCCGCGGCGACCGCGACGCCATGAAGTCCGAGTCGGAGAAGCTCGGATACCTCACTGGCGAGGAGGAGCCCGTCATGCTCGAGGCGCACCTCGAGTCGATGACCGCGCTTGCCAGTGAGTAACTTGATACCTTACAATCTGACACACGCAGAGCCGTTCCGCCACGAGGGCAAGTTTGCGTTTGTCAACCAGACGATCACGGACGAGGTCCGCGCGCAGATCCCCGTCATGCTCCAGCACCGTCTCACGCCGCCGCCGGCCCCGACATACAGCCTGAACCGCAAGCTCTCGGGCGCGTTCCTCATGTGTGCCAAGCTCGGCGCCAACGTCGACTGCAAGGCCCTTTGGGAGGAAGTCGTCGGCAGCTACGTCGAGGGCTCGATCGCGGGCGAGGAGGAGGCGCAGGAACAGCTCATGGCCGAGGCCCGAGCTTAGACCGAGACAAAAGGCGACAGGCGAAAAGTATTTACATAGACACCTAGAGGGCACTGCACCGTGCATGTACTGTATGCACACCCATCCCACTCAACTGCCCCGCAACGATGACTGCCCGGTGACGAGCTGCTGTCACCGTGACCGCAATGCTGCCGCAGGGCCGCGTCCACTGGGGAGTACCTCTGCAACACCTCGCAGGAATGTGGACGGCTTATCGCGGCCCCTGCCTGACAGTTCGAGGCGGATGTTTGCGAGACACGGAGGAATTCCGCGGAAAGCGTTAAGCACCAGGCATTGACCGAGACACGGCACCCCAGTGCTTCCATCCGCACCAAACACGCACCAAAGGATGCTTATCGAGCACACCCCGCCTGCCTCCGGCCTCGTGCTGCCTCCTCGCAGCCTCCAGTCCCGAGAACGAGTACAGCCAGTGGAAGGGGCCGAGCAGACGGCGGACAGCAGACAAGTGCATGGACCCTCCTGCCCGACCTGCTTGTTTTGTCGCAATATCGCCTCGTTGCCAGATCATGTGGCCGGCGCCACACTCGCCACCGCCCCCGTCCGCCGCCGCCGGTGTGTGAGGGGGGGCGACTCACTGCTAGTAGTAGTGCGCACAACATCTGTGCGTGGGAGCAGCACAGCGCCAGATGGTGGTCCGCAGCGAGAGAGAGGGAGGAAAAGACGGCGCACAGAGGACAGAGCATGTAGCCTGGGGTGTGCATCACTCGGCTGCACCTTGCCTGCCTGCCCTCTGAGCCTTTCGTCTAAATACGGCCTTGCCAGCGGCTGTGGGATCTCTTCCCCCACCTCCTTGTTCCCTCTCTCCTCTGCGACTCGATTGATCACCACTTGCGAGAACTGCTTCAGCTCCAAGTTCACAAACACGAACACCCTACCCCCACGGGTTCCCTCCTCCACACCGCGACCCCAAGCCTCACCATGCCTCCCCTGAGATTCTGCCTCGGCGACGACTCTGGACGTAACTGCGGCGGTAAGTAGTGGGGGTGCAGACTGAGCGTACCCGACGGAATGCCGTCCGGGCAGAGACCCCATTGTGAGGGGTAAACAATACCAAAGGGGGTCAGCGACTAGCCACAGAGCGAGGCGATGAGCTGATGAACAGAATTCTGTGCTTTTGTCTGCGGAGGCTGCATCTATTGCGGAGGGGAACTTGCCTAGGCGTTCTAGGGTGGAGAGAGGCATGGCATGGCGTGTTGTAGCAGGCTAGCGCAAGCTGAGGTTGGACCTCCGCGGCGGCTCAGTGGCGGTTGGTACGGTTGGCAGCGTCGTGGCGAAGAACAAAAAGTAGTGAAAATTGTCAGTAAAAACATGAACATGTAAACTACCTCGGAGCAGGCAGCCATTGTGCTACAGCTTCAGGTCATACCTGCAATCTTGACTAAGAGGGCGTAAAAGGCCTGAAAGCAACTCAACGCGCTGCCTCACCCCGACAATCTTCCATCATTCGATGCCACTCTGCTCCCCCCAGACGGCCCATCCAGCCTCGTAGTCGCCACCTCTGCTTCTCTTTCACCAGCCGAGGCTTCGGGCCTTCTTCTGTTGTCTCTCCGCTCCCTCAGTTGCCACGAACGTCCTGGGGGCACTGTCACCGCGTCACCAAGCTCTGAACACCAGGGGAGTGTCACACCTACGACGCTCAGAACAATGAGTGTGGCGCAGCAGCGAGAGAACACCACCTCTCAGGCAAGCCCTCTCACCTCTCAGGCAAGCCCTGTGATCACACTGATGATAATGCTTGATGCACGCGCGCCTAGCCCCACAGTCAGTCGGGCGGCCAGGAGGGCAACTCGCCGCCGCCGCCGCCCTGGAATGGAAGAAGGGAGGCGAGCGCGTGTCTGGCGTGGCGCCGCCCCGTCCGCACCGCGCACAATGATACTTGTTGTGTCTACGGCTGCCGTCGCTGCGGACAGATCCAAATACTCGACCACCTCGCACACCTCTTGTTCCCCACGTTCCTTCTCTTTACACTCTGCACATCTGTCTTTTCCACCTCTCTCGCCATCTGTTTCCAGCTCTACTCTTATCATCACCACCCCTACTGGTCACAGTACCTTGCCGATCTCGCTACTCCTCGATCCTTTCGTCCATCATGGCGCCAATCCGCGCTGCGACGCCAGCACCGCGGCCAGGATCAGCAGCTCCTCGCTCGATCGGCTACCCGGGCCTCTCGAACCAGCAGCTCCAGGCCGCTCAGGACGCCCACAAGCAGATTGCAGAGGCTCGAATCTTGCAGGAGCAGCAAAACAGCCAGCTCCAGCGCATGAGCGCTCATCATCCATACGCCAGGGCCCAGCAGCCCCGTGGTGGCTCCAAGGCCCACGAACAGCACTCTACTCAGGCCCAAGGGCCAGTCTCCCAGCCGATCCCAGCCAGCCAGCCGATCCAAGTGCCCCAGCCGGCGCAGTACCAGTTTCAGAACACCTTCCAACACCAGTTTCAGCCAGGAAATCCTCAACAGCCAGCGCAGGCCCAGCCAGTGCAGGTCCACCAAGCCCCGCCCCCAGCAGCAATGACTACCACACGCACGGAACAGCAGCTAAAACGGAAGCGCGACGATGAAGTGCTTGTTGCCAGCCAGGCCAAACGTCCTTGTATGGCAGAAGCAGCAGCCCCCGCTGCTACTGCGACTGAACACGGATGCGGCCTGCAGCTGGCCGTCGGCGGAGGATCTGCAGTTGCGGCCACTGCCAGCGACTGTCACGCCGCCGCCGTAAACTTGGCTGGTGACTATGCCGAGCTCTTCGACGACTTCAACAGCCTCCCTCGACTTGTTACCAAGAGGCAGCCACACACCCAGCTCACCCTGCTTCCACCTCGCCTTTCGCCTGAGCAGAAACAGCCGGGCCACTCTTCCCAGTCGCAGTCGAGCCACCATGTTCAACAGCAGGCTAGCCACCTCACTCAACAGAAGTACCAGCACCAGTTACCCCTCAATCACAGTCTGCATCGTCTCCAGCAGCACATCCTACCCCAGGTGCCACCCTCCCCCGCCATCCAACCCCAACCTACGCTTCACCCACATCCTCAGCGTAGTGTTCCGCCTCACCAGCCAGCTCAGCCTGGCCTCCCACACCCACTCCCCCCCTCTCCTGCACTGTCCTATCGCCCCTCAGCCACTCCGCTTCCCGAACTTTGTGGCAGTCCCCTGCTCTCTCGGCCTTCCTCTCAGGACTCCTCCCGCCCGTCCTCGCAGTCGCAGTCTCTTGTCACCCACTATCACCCATACTCGCGTCCGTCTAGCCAAGGCGAGGGTCACTCTACGTCAGCGATTCACACGCAAGCTTTAACCCACGCGAATCCGCTTCACACTCCGCGTCTCCATCGCCCTCAACCACAGCCCCGCAGCCAGGCGCCCCACTCCACCAAGCACACCCAGACCCCTTCTCTGAACACTGTCGACAGTGAGGTGGCAGCGGCAGAGAGCTCTCGGTCTCAACAGCGCCACAACGAGCTTTACCAGCCTTCCTCGCTCGAGATCTACGGGCCAAGCAAAACTCCCACGCCGGCTCCTCCTGCGGCGTCCACTCCGCACACTCTGCGCGTCGGCGCGCAGCCGGCCTCCCACTCCCCTCCGACCAACCACCCCTTCTACCTCCTGACCGACTTTCTTGTCCACCCCCAGGACCCCCACAAGTTCCACCCCAAGCACGCTCAGGTGGAAGTAGCCTCCCCTCTCTTCGCCTTGCCCGCGGCCACCTCTCTCCCACCGCCTCCTACTCCCCTCCTCCCACCGCCTCCCAGTCTCACTCCCCTCCAAGTGGCGGCACCACCGCTACACCCGCTCGAGGATGCGGCCTCACCCCCTCTGGACCCCCTGCAGCTCCAGATTGACGTTTTCTGCGCTCACGAAGAAGCAGATATCCGGAAGCGAGCAGAGACACTCCAGTCCATCATCCGCTTCCAGCTTCTCAACGGCGTACGTCCCGAGATGCTCCGCGCCCCAGTCCCCGACCCCCCAGCACCAGCAAAGTGGGAGGGCACGGTAGCTGGACAAAAGTTCTTTTTTAAGCTGAACACGGGTCTTCTCGCCCCCTGCAAGACAACAGGCAGTGAGTCACTTACTCTCTCTGACTCTCTGAGGCGTCAAATGCTGACCGTGTCTCGCTGTCGCCGTCCACCCGCCACACCTCACGCCTTCAGCCTACTGTATCCCCCTCCTCAAAGCTACACGCCATTCATGCCTCGACTGCAAACGCATTCTGTATCCCAAGCTTAAATCCCAGTAATAGTGGGGCTGTAAATACTTGTCCTCGCCTTGAAAGTCCCCATATCATGTACATACATACGCTGATGCCACTCCTCTCGTGATGACGTAATCTCAGCCGCGACTTTTCTGAGGCAATCATGTCCCCTTTCTTGGCCGTCGACGCCGCCACACTCCTCCATCTCTGGACCTGTCTCGCCAGGCTCACAGTCGCCACGGTTCTCTTGAGTGCGATTATACATGTCCAGCAGACTCCCGGCTCATCTGTCAGTTGTCGAGTCGCCATGTCCGCTCTGGCTCAGTTCTGAGGTGCATTGTTCATCCCCTCGACGACTGCTCCCTCTGTATTACTAAAATGTTGGGATGTGCTTTACCTCGAATACACCCGCGTCTGTCCAGTACCCATACTCCGGCGACGGGCTAATCTCGCAGGGGACCGTCTCGAGCGCAAACTGCTTCTGGCCAACCTCTGCCGCGTACTCGGCCATTGTGGCAAAGCGGACTTGCCGTCGGACCAGGCGGTCCGCCGCAGCGTCGCCGGCGGCAACGGAGCCATCTGCCACGATGAGGGCGACGAACATGCCGCGGAGACAGGACTCGAGGTCTGCTGTGGGGAGACCGGTCGGTGCCGCGAGCAGATGCGGAGGAACGTCGAGCATGCCGACGAGCGTGATCGTCATGTGCCCGAGGCGCGCGATCGTGCTGCGGAAGAAGGCGCCGAGATAGCCGAGCGGTTCACGGTACGGCGCGACGTCGTCCCAGAAGTCGGCGTCGTCCGGGTCGTGGTCATAGTTCTGGTCCCCGGCCGGCGTGAAGACGACGACGAGCTCTTGCGCGCGCGCGAGCCCGAGCGTTTCGACCTGCCCCAGCTCGGCGCTGAGGTCGTACGTCAGGTTGACGACCACGCGGCGCGCCGCCGCGGGCGTGGTGCCGACGACGAGGCTGTAGCGTCTGAAGTCCGGGAACCCCCACGCCGAGAACAGGACTGCCGTCTCCGTCGCGTCGTGCGCTTCGTACGAGCGCGGCGCATGGTCGTTGTAGCTCATGTCCGTCTGCTGCGGAATCTTGCGCACCACGCGGGCCGGCACGCGGCTGACAAACTGCGTGCACAGGGCCATGGGCGTGATAATGTCCAGCACGCGAACGTCCGCCATGATCGCGTCCTCGATACGGCGCAGCGTCTCCTCCGCCGCTCCGGCCGGTCCGCAGCGCCCGTCCCGAGCGCCTCCGCGCTCCTCCTCCAGCTGCCGCGCGCAGTTCCACTCGTACATGCCCGCAACACGCAGCCCATCCGGGCCATACAGGGCCGTCTTGCGGGGCGCCCGCCGGTCCTGCGTCGCAACCAGATGGCCGCGCTCGTACGTGTCGACGTAGCGCTTCAGGTCCCGGCACACGGCGCGGAGGACGAGGCGCGCGTCGCGCGACGCCGACGCGCAGATTGCGTCCGCAATATCCGGGAATGAGCCAAAGTCGATCATATCCTACTGGAGGTGCGGAGGGACAGTGAAGAGGGTGTCGAGAAGGACAGGGTGGATGGGGACCGAGGTGTGGAGGGAAAGGAGACGGACAGGGCTGGGTCACCGCTATTTATCTCCCCTGGTCGTCGGTTCCGGACCCACTATCTGCTGGAGTCGGGTGGATGCCTGCAACTTGGAGATTGTGGCGCTGACTGACGGTGCCTCCGCGCCGTGCGCACAGACTGCGGCACGGTCCGCATCTGCTCGCGCCGTGAATTCCGTTTCGCACGCGGTCGACAGTCCCCCTCTGCTCAAGGCACAGCACTCGCCACCCCCTCTACTCACTCCCACCGCTCAGTCAGTCATACTACTCTCATACCGAAATCTACATGACTAGGCTATCCTCTGCGCACTCCACGCTCCGAACAGCTCCAGCTCGCTTAAGCGGCCACTCGGCGCTGGTTGCCGAGGCCCGAGTTGAAGCCCGTCCGTCCCCGTCCGCGACCGCGGTAAGCGCCACGGCCGCCGGTTCTCCTCTCCTGGCGGCGCTGGTCGCCACCGGCGGCGCCGTCGCGGGTAGCGCCGGTACGCTCGTTGCCGGGTGCCTGGCCCTGCTTGACGTCGAGGGTCTTCTCGTTGGCGTCGACCATGACGACGACCTTCTCGGCGAGCTGCTGGGCGAGGCGCTGGACCTCGGTCTGCTCGACACGGTGGAAGACGACGACCTGGTCGATCTGGTCGAGCGAAGCGGCGAGCTCGTCAGTGTAGATCATGCGCGAGATGATCGAGGTGACGGTCTGCTGGGGAAGGGAGAAGGTGGTGGCGAGGTGGCCAAGCGAGAGCGAGGCGTAGTGGGGCGAGTAGGTGAAGAGGTATGTGCGGAGACCCTCCTCCTGGATCTTGCGGGTAAGCATAGCCTTGACCTCGTCAACGTTGTCAAGGAGCTGCCACATCTTGATCGAAAGGATGAGGTCGCGGGCCTGCTCCCACTCGCCGGCCTGGAGGGCCTTGGAGGCCTTCATGATGTGGTCCTTGGTGTTCTCGGGGGGACCCATGAACGCCTGCTTCTCGGCACCGTCCAAGAGACGCTTGAAGCCCTTGGAGGCGATGCGGCGGCGCTGCTCCTCAGTGTCGACGGAAGCAAGGAGGGGAATCTCAACAAGCATGCACGAGGTGAGGTAAGCGGCCTCGAGGAGCTCGACGTTGAGGTGCATGTGGAAGGGAAGGAGGCGGCGCTTCTCGATGAGCTCCTGCTCGGGCGAGAGCTGAACGTTGTAGCGGTGGACGGCCTGGGCGAGGAGCTCCTTCTGGCGACCAGTCTGGAAGATCTCCGAGAGGATGGTCTGGCACTCGTGGATAAAGCCACGGCGGAAGGCAGCGAGACCAAGCTGGACAACGGCGCGGTTGTACATGATCTGGGTGGCGACGTCGGCGTGCGAGACGGTGTCCTGGAGGTGCGACATGAGGAGGAGGTCGCGGGCCTGGTGGTAGCGGCCGTGGATGGCGTGGTTGAAGATGTGGGCGAGGATGGCACGGGCGCGGAGAAGGGGGGCGTCCGAGTGGTAGATGTAGACACAGAGGAGGTGGATGAGGCCCGAAGCGTCGCGCTGGACACCGAGGGGGGTGATGGCCGAGGAAAGACCGGTGAGGGTCTTGTTGACGGCAGCCTCAAAGTGGTCGACAATGGCGTCGGGCTTGGCGTAGACGTGCTCAAGACGGCGCATGACGGCACGGGTGGTCTGGTCGGCCCACTGCTCACGCTCAAAGAGGATCTGAGCCTTGGTGATGGCAGTGTAGAGGGGCGACTCCTCACGGAGGCGCTGAATGTACTCGGTGCCGCGCTCGTGGGCGTCAGTGTGCTGGAGAGTCTTGGCAAACTCGTTGTCGAGGTTCTCGAGGAGCGAGATGACGTTGCCGGCGACAGCAACACGGCCGCCCTCGGTCTCGGGGGTGCGCTCGGCCATGTCGTCGTACTCGTCAACGTTCTCGCGGACGACATAGTCCTTGTCGGCAAGGAGAATGGTAAGGAGCTGGTTAAACTCCTTGAGGCAAGCAACCCACGAGTCGTGGGGGATCGACGAAAGGTTCTGCGAGTAGTCGAGACGAGCGGGGATGAGGGCAAGAAGAACACGGATCTTCTGGTAGGTGGTCTCGGCAACCTCGAGGAGCTTGGAGAGGATACGGATGGTCTCGGCACGGTCAGTGTTCTTGCGACCACGCTGCTCAAAGATCTCGCGGAGGGTCTTGAAGACACCGTCGGCGGTAAGGGCGAGCTGGCGACCGCCACGGCCAATGGTGGTAAAGTCCTGGTCCTCCTGCTCGCCCTCGGCGTCCTTGGCGACCTTGACCTTCTTGACCTTGGGGGGAGCGTTGGCAGCGTCGTAGGCGGCGGTGTAGGCCTCGGGGTCCTTGGTGTACGAGGCAACGACCGTCTCAAACTCCTTGATCTTCTTCTTGAGAGTCTGCTTCATAGAGTTGAGAGCCTTGCTCTTCGCACCGGGCATCTTCTTGGCGGCCGACTTCTCAGCCTTGATGGTGTCGTTGACGGCAGTGTCGAGCTCGGTGATGGTCTGGAGGAAGGCGGGGGGAATGTGGCCGGCAGGGGGGATGGGGGACGCGAGCATCGAGGTCTGGTGGCGCTGGATGAAGCGGATGAGCTTCTCGAGCTCAGCCGAAGCCGCCACCCAGTCCGACGCGGCACCGCCAGCCTTGGTCGCGTTCTGGATGCTGTTGATAGCAGCCTCCATCTCGGCGAAGCGCTTGTCCTTGGCGGACATGACGCGGATCTTGTCCTCCTCGTCCGAGTCCTCGTCCGACGAGTCGGCACCCATGAGGAACTTGGACGCCTTGTTGCGGGCACCGGCGTCCGAGTCCGAGTCCGAGTCGCTCATCTCCTCCTCGTCATCCGAGCTGTCCGAGTCCGAGTCGCTGTCAGAGTCCGAGTCACCACGAAGGAACTTGGAGGTCATGGTCTTCTTCTGAGGCTTCTCATCCTCGGAGCCGGAGCCCTGGAGGGACTCGTCCTCGGACTCGGTGTCCGAGGAGTCAGAGCCAAGACGGGTGAAGACTAGAGTGTTAGCATGGTGTGCATGTGGGTGGGGGCTGAGAGGGAGGCGAGGGTGCAGAGGGTGGGTGGCGACTGGTGGAGACTCTACACGTACAAGACATTGTTAATCTATTGTCTTGTTGCGGGTGGGTGTCGATGTGAGGCGGCTGGAAATAAGACGCGCTCTTTTGGGGTTACAGTCGAGGTTAAAGTGCGGGGATCTAGTCGAGATCGACGTTGTTCCGCGCGTGACTGTAGGGGGAGTGTCGTGGACCGAGGGGAGGGGGAGGGGGGGGGGGTGTCGTCGGTCGGACGTGGTTTTGTGGATGGTAACCAGATGCCAGCCAACGGTGTCCTCAAAGCCTTTGACAGCGAGCAGCAAGCAATTCCTGCAGTCCCTGAAATCTCACCACTGTGAAAATGCCACCAAAGCAAAAAAGCCGAAACGCCGTCACCCTGGCTGGCTGAGAGGTTGCTGCCTGGCTGGTTCCTGGTTGCTCGACACGGAATCAAAATTTCAGAGTGGCACCCACACTCTACGCGCCTGTCATTTTGCCACCCAAGCAAGCGTAAATAACAGTGTCCATCCATACAAGCAGAGCTCAGCTACGGCTCTAGTCTATAATACAACGAGCGTCTTCCCGGTCCAGTCCAGTAGGCCCGGTACACTGCTGGCTGCTGTCGTGTGGGGTCGTGGCTATCGCAGCCCTCCTGCTACACACTCTGGAGGCTCCCGAGCTCATCCCCTTACATCAACTTGGTCATCATGCCCTTTGCGCCCGCCCTGGCGCTCTCCTTGAACGCCGTGTCGCGTGCAGCGTTGAGGTAGCCCTGTGCCGACTCGGCAGCGTTGTTGACGCTCTCACCAAGACGGTCAATGTAGTCATTACGGCGGTGGAGCCCGTTCTGCAGCTCCGAGTAAATGTCATTGCGTTCGCGGTGGTCGGCCGTCGGCGCGCGCTGCTTCTTGACTGCCGGCCGCTTGGGCGCTGTGGGAGACACCGAAGCCACCGGCTTGGAGTCTGAAGGCGGTTCACCCCAGCTGATGAGAGGCTTGCGGGGCGCGGGAGGAGGCTTGGGCGCAGCGGGGCGGTTGGGGCCCGCAACGAGAGCATCCAGGCTCGTACCGGTCACAGGGCCGGCACCCCACATCCAGCCCAGGTATGACGCGCTGAGCGGCGTTGGCTGCGGCGGAATAGGCGTTTTGAGGAAGCACGGGTCGATACGAGGCGGGAAGGGCTTGCGGAAGTGGAACATGGTACGCAGCGTAATGTCCAGCGGGCCGCTGTACTCGACAAAGTCGCCCGAGCGGTCGTCAAAGCTGAGGCGGCCAATGGGACGCGGCTCACCGCCGTAGAACAGGTCCATGCGGGTGATGTACTCGAGGAACGGCGCCGTGTAGAAGATGGCACTGCCAGTGGTGGTGAGGGCGACAACAACGCGGTGACCTGCAGTGTCAGTTTAGCACGCGAGGGAGACGAACGCACCATGGCGGGTAATGTAGTGCACATCACTGAGTTCCTCTTGCTCAAACTCGACCTTGGCAACACGCTCGCCATTGTAGTTGATCGAGCAGCGGATGGCGCGCCGCGACGCAGCGATCCAGAGACAGTGCGGCGGCGCCTCCTTTTGCCATTTGCCCTCTGCAGCTCCAGATCCCTCCATGACGTCGGCCAGAGCGCCTGGAGAGGGGAACATCTCATTGCCGGTAGTGGGGTCCAGAACGTAGCTCGCAAGAGGGTTGATCAACGACTCGTTTGCGAACGTCGGCGGGCGGACATCGACCACCCACTCGCCGAGCACATTCGAGAGGTTGTAGATCTTGGTGGTTCTGCAGGTTAGCCTCATCAAGGCTATGCAACACTCACCCCTTCTTGTACGACACAATGAGTCGTGGACGCATAGCGGGGTCTCCACCCATTCCCGAGATGACCCATTTGAGCGAGCCGACCATCGAATTCTCAGCGGGAAAGTTCTGCACGTTGCCCTTGCGCTTGCGGCGCTTCATCGTCTTGCCGTCCTCGTTGAAGCCCTCGCGGAGCATCACGTCAGGGCCGCGCATGTCGAGGATTGCCAACGAGTTCTGCACAAACGCGACCGCAATGAAGCCTAAATGTCAGCATGGCACATCGCACAGATACTGACCAATGTCGGAAACGGCGCACGACACCACCTCGCCACGCTTGACGGTGAAGACGGCGACCGGCTTGAAGCCGTCTGTCGCCCACCTGGCGAGGTGGTCAATCTCGGTTATCTCATCCGCATAGTCGTGGCCCGGAGAGGCCTGCTGCGGGAAGTACTCCTCCCTCTCGACCTCGCGCTCCTCCTCGTCCTCGGCGATAGAGGCAAAGTCGATGGTTGGAGAGGTGGACTTGCTCTCGCCAAACTTGGTGACGATCACCTCGCCAGTGGCAAAGGTGATCACGCACTCGAGGCTCTCGCGGGCGAGATAGACGCCAGTAATCTGCACCTTGGAGCGGTCCGTGGCCCAGAGCTTGCCAAGGGGCAGGTGGGCGAGGTCACGGTGACGGAGCCACTCGCCAATGTTTATGGTGAGGTGGGCCAGGGGGTTGGGGTACTCGAAGCGCAGAGGCGTAGGAAGGACAAGAATGTGGGGCGAAATGTCCCAGAAACGCACAGTACAGTCAGCGTGCCAGGTGGCGAGCAGGCGGTAGTTCTCCATCTTGGTGACCTTGATGTCCGGCGCGCCATGCGACTGGAGATCGGGAACGGCCAGTCCACCACGGAGGGGAACGCGGGCGGCAAGGTTCATGGCAGCGTGGTCAATGTTCCAAGCGATGAGACGCTTGAACGTAGGTGTCGGGAGGGACAGCACGGCTGTGCCGAGCACACTCATGCCTCCAGACCAGATCTGAGACGGAAGACGGAGGCGGCGGCGAGCAGAGCCCTGGTTGAAGAACGAGCTTGTCGGGGTGGGTGGGATCTCGCCGGTTGTCGGCGACGAGCTCCACGGGAACTTCCATCCCGAGCTGGAGCTCGACGGGCGAGGAGCCGTAGTCTGGCGCATCGGAGCGGGTGTGAATGCGACCATGTTCTCGCCCTCACCAGGCGTCGCGTAGTTCTTCCGGCCGAGAACAGGCGGAGGGGCAGTAGCACGCGGCGGAGGGCAGACATAGGCCTCCAGCTGGCGCTCAGCACTGGCCCAAGGGTGGGGCATCTTGGGGTCCGGGGTCAAGAGCACGAGGATGGTGACGGGATCGTGCGCCATCGAAAAGTAGGGGTTGCTGCGCGGGAGGAGAATAAAGTCCTCTGGAGGAGTCCGGGTCGGATAGTTGGAGGAGCCGGACGGGTAGAGCGAGTCACGGAAGGCCATGCGCGTAGCCACCGAGAGACCTTCCGAGAGGGGGGAGGCGACGGCCTTGCCCTTGGCAGGTAGCGGGGGCTGGTACGCGGGCAGCTGCAGCATGTTGATGCCAGGCTTCTCGCCGGGACTCTGTCCGCCGAGAACAAACAGCAGCGTCTCGCCACGTTCGGCGTACTCGGCCGTGGCGTTGGTAACAGGGACGCCCTCGGTCTGAGTCGCCAGAAGCTTGACCTCGGCCTGGGTCGGGAAACCGGCCCAGGTGAGTTTGAAGATGGGCTCACGGTTCGCCATCGAGGCAGGGAGCACAGGCATGCCCTCAAAGTCCTTTTTGGTGCGAGGCTGTCCGCCAACCACGCCGGCTTCGAGTAACGACTCGGGGTCCATGACGTTGACATCTTCGTGCGTGAGGGTACGGACCAGGAGCGGCTTGTCGGAATCGTCATATGCCCAGAACGAGATGCAGCCGTCGGCGTGTCCGACCGCAAAGACGAGACCGTCTGGACGCCACGCGATGGACGTGACTGCGGGTGTTCGCTCCGTCCAAAGCGCCTGATCATCGTCAGCAATGTGTGGCTCTGTGCGTTACCCTTGAGAACCTCACCGAATTGTCAAAATAGCTGCCTCCGCCTGTCGCGCCTGGGGGCAACGTCATCTCAAAGCACTTGTCGATGATGCCCTTTTGAAAGTTCCATGCGACAACACCGCCCTCATAGCCAATGAGCATAATGTTAAGGTCGCGAGGGTTCATGGCGGAACAAGTCGCCTGAGGGCTGTGATTGTCAGTGCGGCTCTCCTTACGCCGAGTAGACTCACCCTCCAACAGTCTTGTGCCGTCCCGGGACTCCCGAGCGCACCAGACGCTCCTCCTGCATGGCCCAGAGGTTGGGGACGTTGAACGTTGAGATGGTGCGCTGGCGGAGATCCCACGCAAGTGTTACGCCGTCGCGCATAGTGATGAACATGTGCGTGTAGGAGGGGAGCGGCTGCTCAACAGAACGCACTTCTCCAAAGAGGATAAAGTTGGTTTCGCGGGTGGGGAGGGGCGGGGAGACGTTAGGGCTGACGCTGTCGGTAATGGCTGTGAGGGAGAACGAGTGGAGCATGTTGCCCGAGTCGACGGCGACCAAGCGGTTGTGTCCCGGGTGGAAGACGAGAAACTTGATGCTGTCGGGTTTCTTTCCAGTGCCGGGGAGAGGGGCGCACACAGGCAGCGAGAACTGGAACGATTCCTTGCCGTAGACGTGAACCATGCCCGCGGCGGTGCCAATGGCGAGGAGGGACAGGAGGGGGTCGACGGCGAGTGCGGTCACCTCGCCGGTGATGCCGAGGGTGCGGAGGTGGCCATACTTGTAGAAGGATGTCTCGCGAAGGGTGCCAGTGTAGTCGGTCTTGGGGTCTAGGGCTGGGCCCTTTGACGACTTGAACATGATGAGTCTGACCTAGTGACCACCCCGGGGAGCCAAGAGGGAGATGTTGATGGCTGTCGAGTGGGGGAGGGGAGTGCGGTTGGGAGAGAGATGGAGAGATAAAGAAATGGAGAGCGAGGTCGCACGCGTATTCGAGGAGGGGCGTCCACCTATTTAGACTGGGAGTGTGGGGAAAGTAGGAGGAACGGTGGTGTCAAGGAAGTGAATTGCCCAAAGCGCGCCAGACCGTGTTGTTGTATCCTGGACGTCGGGGTCACTGACGAACGAACGAGTGAGGCTCGTTTTTCCAAAAGGTCTCAGCCGCTCGTGTGGTACTTTACGCCTCTAGAGCGTGTGTGTGAGAGAGAGAAAAATCCGAGCAAGACCGCGAGAATGAGGATGAGGGAGCGAGTAATCTTGAGCGTCAGCCCCATGGTCAAGGTGAGGCAGGAATATAAGGGACAATGCTGCCGCCGCCGCCACTGCTTACATTTAGTCCCTGTCGCTCCGGAGAGTGCACTGGTGCGGCTGTGCAACGAGAAGCGAGTAGCAAAGGGTAGCGAGTGTGGTGGTGGTGGGTGTGGTGGTGGTGTGCTCTTTGATAGTGGTGGGGATGAAGGGGGCTCGAGTGGTGGTGGGAAAGGGGAGGAGGGGGAGGGTAAACAAAGGAGAAAGATGTTGTGCGATAGCGAGAACAAAGCTTTTGAGAGGATGCTGCATTTTGGCTCTCACTCTGAACTTTGGATGGTTAGAGTTAGTTCTTGTCCTGCCATCATCATCCGTAGCATCTGGGCCATGTCATCTCCCCCGACTGTTGTATGCAGATAGATGATGGTGCTGTAATCCGCGGGCGCGTGATCGACAAGGCCCCGCACGACCCGCAACCCGAACCACCACCACCCGACGGAGACGACGACGCGGCGCGCGGGTGAAATATAGCTGGGCGAGGTGCACGTACGACGCAAACGCTTGTCCAAACCAGCACCTTTTTTGCCTCCCCCAGGAGGTACGTAGACTGCCCCTCTGCATGCATAGATTGATATTAGGTGGTCGAGTGCCGAGTGAGCGAGTGCAACAGGTGATGCAATTTCGTTATCGGAGAGACAGCCAGGCAGGGGGGAGGTCATGTCCTGGCTGACCGGTGATGTGATCATCATCGGCAACCGATTTGGATCCATCTCTCCACCACCCCACAGCCAGCAGCCAGCCAGCCAGTCTATCGATTTCTTTGGAAATCTCACTCCTCCACCCACCACTTTCCACTTTCAATCCCACCCTCGCCACCTCAACCCACCCTCTTCACCATCATGGACGTGCCGCGCATCGTGCGCACACAAGTCACATCCGACGAGCTCTCTCCAAACCCCGAGCTCGTGCAGAGTGCGTCCCCTTTAACCCCGCGCCATCGCCCAGCAAACTCACCCATCAGGCATCAACAATGGTACTAACAACCTCATCGAGGTCGTCCAGGCTTTGGGCCCCTTCCTCACAGCGACAGAGGACACTATCCGCGTAAAGGGTAGGCTTGGCCCCACCTGTATCCGCTCACCGCGCAGGCATCACCTATCTCTCCAACACAATCTCCACCGTCGAGCGCTCCAGGATTAACCGTCCAGCCGGTATGTCACCACCAACTGACATCTAATCGATCCGTGAAACGCCGTCGCTCATTCCAGCCCGCACATTGACAAACTTCTTTCTCTCAAAGCTGGATGACTTTGACTCTCTCCCTCCCGTTCTCACCGCTCTCCTCGTCCTCTCCAAGCTCGGCGTCACCACCTTTGATGATGACACATCTGTCGAGGTGTACCGTCAGTGAGTCAACACACCTGGCCGACACCGGGCCTATACTAACATGCAGGATTGTGGAGAACGTCAACATGAAGGCATACACCCAGGCGGTCCGTCACCAGGTGTACGAGCTCTTTGACTCGCTTCTCGCAAAGCACAGCGATGGTAAGGTATGGCCGTCGACTCCCAGCTGATGAGCAGCGTTCAAGAGCATGGGCGACGAGTTCCTCTCCAGCTACAGCAAGATGGTCGACGGCGAAAAGGACCCCCGCAACCTAATGCTCCTCTTCCAGATCGATCGTGTCATTCTCGCCGAGTTCAACGTCAAGGCGCGCATCGAGGTGAGTTTTCAATTCCTGATACCGAACTGACACCCAGGACATGTTCGACATCACCTTCTGCTACTTCCCCATCTCGTTCCGTCCCCCGCCGAACGATCCCTATGGCATTACCGCCGACGACCTCAAGCTCGCTCTCCGCAGCTGTCTCTCTGCCACCCCTCACTTTGCCAAGATGGCCCTCCCCCTCTTCCTCGAAAAGTACCCCACGTCGTCGGGCCCAGCCATGGTGAGTAGCCGCGAGTGCCCACAGACTGACAATTGCAGAAGGACCTACTGCAGACTATCACCGCCTGTCTTCCCGTTTATGGTCAGGAGGCGGTTGCTGAGCGCGGCGAGGAGCTGTGGGACTGTCTTAAGACAGAGGTAGGTTACTGACCTGCGGCGGGCACTGACCTATCCAGATCATGTTCTCTTCCGACGCCGGCATCGAGGCTGCGGCGCTGTCTGCACTTGAGGCCCTTCTTCGCACAATCTACCCCTCCGAGAACTCTACTCCCGCCGGTCTCGCCGAGACGATCATCAACCAGAGCCTCGAGGCGTTGAAGGAGCCCGAGAAGAACACTGCTCCTGGTTCCGCCAAGGCGCTCTCTGCCATGATCCGCGCGAATGGTGCGTCTCCAGCTGCTTTCCAGGTCGTCCCAGCTAACCATTATAGCCAAGACTGGTGCGTATGCCATGTCGCGTGCCCTCCCCCAGCTGTTCGCTCAGTTCGACAAACCCACCCTCCCGTCCCACCGCGAGCCCATTCTCAACTACATTGTCACCTTCCTCGCCGTCGCTCGTTCGGTCTATGCCGGCTCCGATGCCAAGCGCAGCCAAGCATCGGAGCGCACCCTCGAACCATTCCGTGCCGGTATCCTCGATGTCCTCCGTGAGGGACTGCGTACAAACGCGCTCAAGGTCCCGGCCGTCCGTGGAASCGTGGCTATCATTGAGGTTCCAGGCTTCCTCAGCAAGGAGGAGGTTGAGACGATTGTCCACAGCATGGACGACCTGCTGATCAACGAGCAGGACCCCGAGATTAGGTGGGTTAATTTTGGGGTTTCCGCTGACCCGACAGGCAAGCTGTGCTCTCGGGCCTCAAGACCGTGGCTACTGTTCAGCCCGACGTCATCCAGGCCGCCACTCTTCCCATTCTCTTCCACAACCTCGTGGATTCGGCGCCTGCTGAGAGCGATGTCGAGGGCCGCGACAAGTACCGCAGTGTGCTTGACGCTCTTACCGAGCTCTGCGTCCTTCCCTCGCTGTTCGAGGCGCTCGTTGTGCGCATCACCACCAAGCTCGACCTGCTCTCGTCCCAGCCGCTCGAGAACCGTGAGACCGCTGTCGCCTACTCGTGGGATCTCCTGCACACTCTTCAGCGTGTCATCGATGTAAAGCTTGAGGCCAAGCACGTCGACCTCCCAAAGTACTTTTCCCAGGTCGTCCCCCGTCTCTTTGGGCTTATCGTCGCCGCCGCTCTCCCCTCTGCTGAGAAGATTGACCCGCTGTTCCGTGACCGCCGCTTGATCTCTATCGTGTCGACAATTGCCGAGGCTCTGTTTTGGGAGCTGACAGCTGAGTAAGTTAGGTCAGCAGCTTGGTGCTAACAAGCCAGGAAGCAGGCACCTGCTATCAAGGCCGCCTACAACGCCTTTGAGGCTGGCCAGCTCGCTGAGATTGTCTACCAGCCCGCGACCATCACCACCAGCCCCGGATCACCTCTCCGCTCCACTGCTCCTGCTGCCGAGCAAGACCTCATCGCGCTCTACTCGGCGATGATCCGCGGTCTCAAGACCGAGACTGCCGCTCCGTACGCCTCTGCCTCTGACTTGCTCACATCCAAGGTGCACTGGGCCGTGCGCGTCGCCAAGGACGAGTTCCAGCTCCGCCTCGCTCTCGACCTCATCTGCGCGTTTGTCAACAAGCGCGTTGGCGAGCTTGGTGACTCGCTTGGCCCGCTCCTCGAGACGATCTGGATGAAGGACATTCAAGACACGGAGCAGCCGTTCGAGATCCGCCGCCGTGGTCTGCTGGTCTACCTTCACGTGGGTTGGAACTTGAGAAATGCTGACGGTCTAGATTACAAAGGGCCTGGCTCTGATCCGAAACGACCTTGCGTACTCGTCGGCCCAACGTGTGGTCGAGATTCTTGGCCTCTCCAACCTCGACCCGCTGTTTGTCGACGAGGCTGCCCGTGGGTTCAGCGTCCTTGCTGAGGGCGGTGGCAAGGCCAAGACCAAGGGCCGTGGTGTGCATCTTACTGCCAAGGTGAGTTTATTAACTCGCGTGTTGCTAACTCTCTCCAGCTGCTGCACGCACAGAAGCTGTGGAGCTTCCTGCTGCCCAAGATTATTGAGGGTGACAAGGGCGCAGAGCTCAAGGGCCGCCTGCCATACCTTGTCGCGTTCGCGTCGCTGTTGCCACTGGTCCCGGCCTCGCTCTGCCTTTCCGACCTGCCGACCGTGAGTGCAGTGCCCCCAAGAATAGCCGCGTCTTAACTCGTCAGATTCTCCCGTTCCTTCTCCGGTCCCTGTCGCTTCCGAGCCCCGTCCAGCGGGCGAATGTCATTGTGGCCCTCACGTCGATTGTCGAGACGGCGAACACGTCCACTGCGACAGACAAGTTGCTGCACGAGCACGCGGAGACTATGGTCGAGGGCATGCTTCGCTCCGCCCTCCGAACCCCTGGCGAGCCTACGAGTGGAGTGAGTCCCAGATCCCGGATTTCCCAGAGTCCAGAGCGCGCGAGCCTAATGCAGCCGGTGGCGGCGGGCAGTTCTCCTGGGCGGTGGTTGTCTGGTTTCTCGTGTCTGACCTGACACTGACTGGTCCAACAGCGCGTCCGTTCAGCGGCGCTCACAGCTCTCGGAGTATTCCCTGATGCGATTCGGTATGAAACTCTTAATACGGCCAAGAGCAGGGTTATCCGTGATCTTGGAAAGGTACTGGACGACCCCCTTAGGGCTGTCCGCCGGGAAGCGGTGGACACCCGGGCGCGTTGGTACAGGTACGGCCAGTAGAAAGGGGGCGGAGAGAAAGTGCGAGAGAGGCAGCATTCTGGCATATGGCCAGTCATGGATATATGCATCGGATAGAGATTGCAGCAGAGGATGAGAGCACAGGCGTCGTGGCTGCACAGAGTCCAGGCTGGCCAGGCCGCGGCATGAAGCGAAACGGGGGTGGGGGTGTGCCGGAGACTTTAAGGAAAATGCCACGTGACCAGGGTCCACATTGCATGCAAGGCGGCGCGCGACGTGGGAGATCGGGAGACGGCGCTAGACAGCTAGAGGCGCGCTGGCTCTGGGGGTATGACACACCCGACTCTACCCCGCACCGCCGCCGGCTGCTGGCTGCTGCTGGCTGCTGGCTGCTGCTGGCTGTACAGCTTGTCGTCGTCGTCCATCCCTCTCTCTGTCATCATTGTCATCACCTCTCCTCTTCTCTATCTCTCTCTCCCCATCCTTCCAAAACACCACCAACAACAACAACAACAGCTTCCCAGCTCCAAGCTCGCTGCTGCTTCCACCTCACGACAGGTCTCGAGTGTGTGGTCCCATTCAGCAACCCGCTTGTTATCAATCCCCCAGCTGTGCTTGTCGTCGTTGTGATCCTGATCAACGGGTAAAACCACCGCCCCTAACAAACCACACAAACACCCATCACACACACACACACAGACACTCACATTCTCACACTCTCTCTCTCATCACCTCCCACCTACCAACAACATCTACTGCCCCTCCTCGCCTCCGTGCTCGTCTCCCCCCGTCCACGACGCAGCACAATGGCACCAGTCACCCTCCCTCCGTCCTTTTACAACTCGTTCTGGTCCCCAGACTACCGCACGGGCCTCGACGTCCTCTTCCGCCAGCTCGAAAAGGTATGCAAAGGAGACCGCACCGCTTCTCTGTAGCTGTGCAATCGGGGCGGGCAATTGCTGACAGCCACCCAGGGATGTATCGAGAACCAGGACATTGCGACCTTTATCGAGGTGAGTGCTGCGTCGCAGCGTACAGGTGCACAAGAATAGCACCAGTGCTCCTACCGCCGCCGCCACCCCACCACCACCACCACAGCCGGATCACTGACCCCTCCTAGTCGCAGGCGCGCTCCCACTTCAACCTCTCGGCTGCGCTCCTCGAGCCCCCCGTGAGCGCAAACAGCAAGACCACTTCGTCGCTGCAGCACAGCCTCCTCAGTCTCCAAGGCGCCTCCTCGGCTCGTGGCCAGGCACACCGTGCCCTCGCCATGGAGCTCGAGGAGCATGTCATTATGCCGTTCAACGGCTGGCGTTCCCGTCATGAGGACCGCATCGAGGCAGCCAAGGACGATCTCCTCGGACGCAACGGTACCGTCGCCGCTTGGGAAAAGGAGGTGCATCGCCTTATGGGTGTGAGTAGCAGAATAGTGGGACTGAGCCACCGAAAGGGGCCGCAACAGCACCACGTTGCCGAAACAAAGCTGACCGATAGCTGCGCCAAAGCTACATTGTCAAGACCCGCTCCGCCGATGACAGCGAGGACGAGTACGTGACCATGAGGGATACACACTAATCTGCTAGCGCCAAATTTGCTCCGACGTCTGCTGCGCAGGCCATTGCCGACTCGTACACCCACAGCCCGCCGCCTCCCAAGGCGACTGGTCTCCGCCGCGCTGGCACCGTGGCCGATAGGATCAGCGAGAAGCTTCGCGCCGCGAGCGTCCACCAGCGCTCGCCGTCGCTTGACAGCAAGAGCGGCCAGCCGCCCCGCATCACTACGCCTGGCAAGCCCGCCCCGGTTCTTGTAAAGTCGCCCGACAGCGTGGTCCCCGAGACCCCCTCGTCCCCCAAGGAGGACGCATTCATCCCTCCCACTGACGAGGGAGACGAGCCTGTGATGAGCGGAGACGTGCCCCCCGTCCCCAGCAAGGAGGGAAACGGAACGGAGAAGCAGGTAGAGGAAGTCCCCGTGCTTCTTTCCGGCATGTCGCTTCCCGTCCGCGAGTTCAAGGCCATCCTCAACCGCCTCGACCAGTACCTCCAGACCCATGCTGCTCTCGGCTCGGCCCTCCAGGGAGAGCTGAGCACCAAGACCGTGCTTGCCAGCCGGCAGCGCAACACCATTCTCGGTACTTACGACAAGACCTTTTCTGGTGTCGAGATTGTCGAGTGGCTCCGCAAGAACGTCAAGGGCCTCCACAACGAGTGGGACCGCTGTGTCGACGCCGCCGGTGAGCTCCAGCGCATGGGCCACCTGAGCCGCATCGGTGTCGGCCGTGGCTTTGAGCCCACCGATGACACCTTCTACATTCTCAAGGTCAACCCCAGCGAGGGCACCGCGCTCGCCAGCATCCAGACCCAGCTTAAGGAGATGAGCAAGGAGATCAACATTTCGTCGCCGACTGCCAACTACGCGTCGCTTATCAAGAACTACCTCCCTACTGCCCTCAACAGTGTCGGTTCCGACGAGCCCACGCATGTTCGTCTCCGCCGCGAAGCCGACCGCGCCAACGAGGCGTACCAGCTTGGTATCGACGAGGCCGAGGTTCGGCGTCTTGAGATGGAGGAGAAGATGGAGCGCGGTCTCCGTATCTGGGAAAAGTGGGAGCGCGAGCGTCTCGGTGTTGTCAACTCGGTGCTCAAGCACTACGAGCAGATCCTCGCCAAGCTCCCCAAGGCGCTTGCCAACCTGCAGGAGAGCACCCAGCTCTCGGTCGAAGCCTTCAACCCCGAGGCCGACCTCAAGGCGCTCATCGAAGGCAGCCGCACCGGTCCCTTCCGCCCCCGCCCCCATATCTACGAGCCCATCGAGTCGGCTGTTCCTCCCGTCAACTTTGGCATCGACCTGCGCCGCTGGGCCGGCGAGGGTGCCTGGAAGCAGATGGTCAATGCTCCCCAGCGCGCCAAGGATGCCATCCCCGACATCCTCACTGCCATGCTCCAGGCGTGTACCGACATGAGCGCCGACCTCGAGCCGATCGAGCGCCGCAAGTCGTGGATCTACGAGGTGCCCCTCCAGGAGGTCCACCTTCTCCGCAACAGCCTCAACAGTGCGCAGCTCACCCTCGACGACATGGTCACCATCTCCAAAAAGTTCAACGTCCCCATTGTCGCGTCCGCTGTCAAGCTCTGGCTCCTCGAGCTCAACCCCCCTGTTCTCGGCTGGGAGGGCTGGGAGGACGCCAAGGCGGTGTACCCCTCCGTCGGCGCCGATCAGGAGCGCGAGATGTCCTCGGCCGTCACCGAGGTCCTCCTCCCTCTCTCGGGTGTCCAGCTGTTCACTCTTGACACTATCATCAAGTACTGGAAGGAGTGAGTTAATCCTGCCTCTCGCCAACTGACACCAGCCTCATTGCGAACACCAAGACCGAGGGCGACGACGACATTGTCTACGTTACCAAGCTCTCGCTTTCTGCCGGCCGCTGCCTCCTGCGCCCCCAGTACGAGACCGAGCTCACGATCCAAGACCGCACCCCTGGTCTGTTCCTCGCCGACATGATCGAGCACTACGACAGCGTCTTCCCCCCTCTTCTCCACCAGAAGAGGAACCAGGTCGAGCGCATCATGCCTACCCGCAAGCGCACCGCGCTTGTCGACCAGCGCATCTCGCGCTCGCGTCTCAGCCAGAGCGACGCCAGCCCCACGGCTCTCCTCGCGCAGCAGAACGCCCGTGCCAACGCCGGTGCCTCTCGCCCTCTGGAGACCGTTGCTGCGTCGCCTCCTGCCGCCGTTGCTCCTCTCCCCATGCCCGCTCCCGTCCCTGCCCCTGTCCCCGCCGCCGCCGCTGCTCCCGCCGCCGCCGCGCCTGCGTCCGCGCCAACACCACCTCCTCAGAAGGTGGCCTCCCCTGCCCCCGCCTCGGCCAAGAAGGGCGGCGACTCGGACGACGACGAGCCCCCCTTTGAGCCCCCCTTTGAGGCTCCCCCCGAGAACTTTGTCTCTCCTCCCAGCTCCCCCATTACCTCCCCCGCCAAGGGCACCACCCTCCCTCCCGCTGCTGGTGCCGCGCTCACGCGCACAATGTCGCCCGCTACCCAGTCTACCGGCCGCGCGTCGCCCGGCTCCCCCATCTCGCGCTCGTCGGCCACTGGCGACGACGCGGCTGGCCCTGGCCTCAGGCGCAATGTGTCCACAGACGCATCGCGCCTCCGCGGCCCCAAGGGCGCGCGCGGACCCCGCCCCGCTCCCGGTTCCAGTGGCCACGGCTCGCGCGGCTCCGTCTCCGCTATCGCTGCGCAGTTTGAGACCAAGTGAGCGGGCTCCATGTAGCCTAGGAGGAGAGTAACGGGAGCTGGAGCTGGAACTGGAACGGGAAGGGGAACCAGGATACTGGCTCTGTCTGTGCTGCTACTGCTGTGCTGGCGAAAGGAGATGTGGGGGCCCGTGCTCTCACACGAGCAGTGTCTGACTGGCTTCACTTGAGTGTTTTGTTCACTTTACGTATGTTTCCTTCCCTTCCGGTACCAGGATTGGATGTGGATACGGATACGGGTACGATACGAGCGCGCGGGCCGGACGGCCAGCGCACACACGTTAGGTTATGACCATATATCAATGATAAGAAGATGGACCCAGCGGAGCAGAGGTGCAGAGGTGCATAGGAATGGAAGAGGATCGGTTGCATAGCTGCGCGGTGTGGGCTCCGGCGGGCCGGCGGAGTTGAATGGAAGGCAATAGTAGGCGTGGGGGGTTCAAGATGGACTGTCAAATCACGTGCCGGCCATCGTTCATGTGCGTCACCGCCTGGCCGCCTGGCTGT
The DNA here is from genome assembly GCA_002973495.1 of Apiotrichum akiyoshidainum. NCBI lineage: Eukaryota > Fungi > Basidiomycota > Tremellomycetes > Trichosporonales > Trichosporonaceae > Apiotrichum > Apiotrichum akiyoshidainum. Next base: position 34,112 of record PQXP01000170.1, read on the forward strand.
TGCTTGTAACTCGGGCGACTCGGTCAACCGTATTTCGGATCGACACTCTCTCTCGTGTCTCTCCTCACCCATAGATTCTAGAACCACGACACCCCGACACTGCCACTGATTAGCACTTGGCCGCGCACGCACAAGACACGACACGACACACACGGACGCCCGCACGCTCGTACGCTCGCACGCTCCCGACGCACCCTCATTGCTGCAGCGACGGTAGCAGCCACCAGACACGCGCGCGCCGCAGCAGTCATCTAACCACGCCGCCGCACCATGTTTGAGCGCACGCTGCAGGACCTGATCCGCGGCCTGCGCGCGCACAAGGCGTCGTCGCGCGCGCAGGAGGACGCGTTCATTGCGGGCGCCATGGCCGAGATCCGCGAGGAGCTCAAGGGCAAGGACATGGCACTCAAGGCGGAGGCCGTCCTCAAGATGTGCTATGTGAGTGCGATGCAGAATGGGCACGGCGTGCGGGGCAGCATCGGCTTCCTGTCTCGGCGCCGCGGGCAGGTCCCGCCATCTCTTCCAACAGACCTGCTCCTCGGCTCGTCCGCCCCGTTACCTGTCCGCCTGGCGCAACGCTGACCACAGCTCATGATGCTCTACCCCATCTCGCCCCCGACGGGCTTTGCCTTCCATGTCGTCGAGACCATGTCGTCTGCCCGCTTCCACCTGAAGCGTAAGTTTACGCACGGTGCCTAAACTGACGACAGAACTGGGCTACATGGCATCGCCGATGGCGTTCACCGGCGAGTCAGAGGAGGTCGTCCTGACCGTCAACGGTATCAAGAAGGACCTGCTGTCGCCGCACGTCGCGATCCCGCCACTGGCCCTCTCGGCGCTCCCCCACCTGCTCTCCCTTTCTCCGTCGCTCGCGCACACTCTCCACCCGGACCTGCTGCTGCTTCTCACACACTCGACTCCGCGCATCCGGAAACGTGCCGTCCTCTGCTTGCTCCCGTGCTGGGAGGCGTACCCCGACGGACTCCGCGAGGGCTTCCCGCGCCTCCGCGAGCGGCTGCTCGACGAGGACCAGAGCGTCGTGGGCGCCACGGTCGGTGTGGTGATGGAGCTCGCGCGCAGGCAGGGAGGAAAGAACTACCTGCCCCTCGCGCCCGAGCTCTTTGGCATCCTCACGGGCAGCAGCAATAACTGGATGCTCATCAAGGTCGTCAAGCTCGTGAGCACCTCGCATTCTCGCGCCGCTCTGTCGCTGACCCGCTCTCCAGTTTGCGATCCTCACGCCCCTCGAGCCCCGCCTCGTGCGCAAGCTCCTCCCGCCGCTCACAAACCTCATCTCGTCCACGTCCGCCATCTCGCTCCTGTACGAGTGCGTCCGCACGTGTATCGTCGGCGGCATGCTCGACCCCGACAGGCCGGAGGGCGAGGCGCTCGCGCGCGTGTGTATCGAGAAGCTCGGAGGATACTTGCGCGACGAGGGCGGCGACCAGAACTGTGAGTCGTCGAAAATGAGCTTGCAGCTGGCAGGGACCCAAGCAAGCTGTTTCTGACACGCAGTGCGGTACATTGCACTCCTCGCCATGGTCAAGATTACGCCGACACATCCGCACCTCGTGTCCGAGTACCAGGAGGAGATTCTTGAGAGCCTCGAGGACGCGGACCTTTCTATCCGCATGCGCGCGCTCGAGCTCATTACTGCCATGGTGAGCTTTCTGGTCAGGTGATTAGCAAGCTGACATCAGACGGACAGAGAGAACCTGCAGTCCATCGTGGACCAGATCCTCACGCACCTCGCGCCGCCAGAGGAGGACAAGAGCGCGCTGCCCTCTGCTCTCGCGTCGCTTTCTGCCGCCGCGGGCAAACCCAAGGTTGCCGACGCAACTGTCACGGCCCAGAACATCTCCACCTCGCCCAGCTACCGTCTCCTCCTGTCCCAGCGTCTTCTCGACATTATCGAGCACGACACCTATGTCAACGTCACCGACTTTCAGTGGGTCGTCTCGGTGCTCGTCGACGTCGCGTACGTCTCGCACGTGGACATTGGCGACCGCGTCAGGGACATGCTCTTCGACGTCGCTGGCCGCGTGAGGAGCGTGCGCCCGTATGCTGTCCGCGTGCTGGAGAAGGTCCTCAACGACGACGAGCTCCGCGAGCGTGTGCGCGACAAGACGGGAGAGGACGGCCTCATGACCGCCGCGGTCTGGATCTGCGGAGAGTATTCCAGGTGGGCATCTCGTTTTTTTGTCCTTGGCTTACCCAGCAGTGAACTGTCCTCCCCGCTCAGCGCCATCTCTTCGATCCTTAGCCTGGACGCCAACAGCCCCGACTCGCTCGTCTCGCTGTCGCTGCAGGCCGCCGCCAAGGTGTTTGGCACCTACACTGCGGATATCTCCGACAAGTGGACGGCCGACCTGCATACCGAGTGCAAGAACGTCGCCGCATCCGTCCGTTCCGGTCTCGAGCCGTTCCTCTCCTCGAAGAACATCGAGGTGCAGGAGCGCGCATTCGAGCTCACCCAGCTGCTCGCGTTCGTCAATGCCGACCTGAACAACCACACTCCTCCGAAGAGTGCGCCAGTCCGCGCGAAGCTGGATCCCATCCCTGGCATGGGCTCTGGTTTCGAGGACATGGGCGGCGAGACAAAGGAGGACAACGGCGGCGAGCCGCCATACCCCAAGTCTCTCTTCCTCTTCCAGCCCCTGTTTGCGACGCACGAGCTCAATTCGCTCGCGCACATGGCGCAGGAGGCGGTGCCGATCCCCGAGGGCCTGAATCTCGACATGGACATTGTGGCGTTTGGCGGGTTTGGCAACGTGGGCGACGACGACGACGCCGAGTCCGAGGCGGAGAAGGAGCAGGACCTCGACCTTGGCTCCGGCGGCGGCGCGGGCATGGACGAGCTCCGCCGCGTGCTCCGCGAACAGGACAAGGCGAAGAAGAAGAAGAAGCTCTCCCCAGAGGACAAGGCCGAGCGCGCGAGGGTAAGCTACCTTCTCACGTGCTCTAGCTGACATACAGCGGAAAGCGGCGCGGAGAGAAAAGCTCAAGAACGACCCGTACTATCTCTTTGACAAGAACGACGACGCGGACGACCTGGACGTGGACGACATTCCCATCGTCCGTCTCGACGACGATGAGATGGCTGCTGCTGGTACGTCCCCGCTGCCGTTTCTACAGTGTCTCCCCAGCTAACGGCCAGAAACACCGCCAGCGACAAAGGTGTCCAAGGGCAAGAAGAAGAAGGCCACCCCCGCGCCGCCGCCCGACTTTGACCGTGCGGGCGAGATGCCCGAGGGCGCCATTGCGCCAAAGGCCAAGGCACAAGTGCAGCTCTCTGGCCTCGCGGCCGTGGACCTCTCGGCCCCCGCGCCCGTGGCGCGGTCGCGGCCAGTGCGCTATGACGAGTACACGCTCGACGACGACGACGCGCCGGCCCCGTCGCCTGCGCCTGTTGCAATCTCGTCGTCGCGCGCGAGCTCCAAGCCCGCGTCGACGCGCTCCGGATCGCCCCTCAAGGCCGCCAGCACGTCCCCGTCCCCGCCCCCTGCCGCTGCCGCCGCCGCTGCCGCTGCGCCAGCAGAGTCGCCCGCGGACGTGCCGGTCGACAGCGTGCAGGCTGTCAAGGTCACCAAGGTGAAGAAGAAGAAGAAGCGCGCAGCGGCTGCTGTGGCGTAGGTGACATGGGGATAGTAGCGTGATAGATGGCGAGCATGCATAATCTTGTACAACGGAGCAGTGCGAGCAGAGAGCAGGAACGTAGCAAGGGGATGGTGGTTGACGATGTTGTGCGTCATTGTGCAGGCTGTAGAATTGATTCCGTTGGACCTCCACCAGAGTGGGACAATGTTGACAGACGCGTCAAGGTGAGCGATCGTTGCCACCCCCCGCACTCAATATCGTCTTTCTCGTCTTTCCTCATCCTCACTCGTCTCTGTCCCTCTCACTCTCGATCATCGTAGAGACATGGAGGCATCCATCAAGGAGCCCAACATCAAGCGTGAGTATCAGCTTCCGATGGTGTACGGTCAAGCTGACAAGCCAGACTTTGTGCGCCTACTGCAGTGTGCGGCACGGTACGGCGACGACCTGTGCATGCACGCAACCAAGGACCAGGTGAGTTACACACTCAAGCAGGACACTAACTCTCCCCCAGTGGGAGCTCTCCGTGACCAACTCGTCCAAGTCGGCATTCTGCTTGTTCTCGCTCTCCCCGGCCTTCTTCCACCGGTACCGCGCGATCGGCACGGCGGCGCAGCAGCGGCGGGGCGTAAAGTGCAAGCTGTACGCCAAGGTGAGTCTGCAAAGTCGGGATATGGAGAATAGGCACTGATGCAGCAAGTCTGTTCTCGGTGTCCTCGGCAAGGCATCGAGCGTCAATGCCGTCGAGCTCATCCACCTCAAGATCATCGACCCCGAGGGCGGACTGCGCGCGGCGGAGGAGGAAGGGTCGGAGGAGGAAGGCGAGGAAAGCGTACAGACAACAGAGCGCTCAGCACAGCTGGAGATCAAGATGGTGTACACTCATGGTTAGTTCCAGCTCGCCTTGAGTGCACCTGACAGCAGGAATTACCAAAAAGCACTTTCTCCACCTGCAGGCCTCCGACTTCCTGCGCGCGATCATCGACACGAACGCTGCGCCGTGTGGGTTCCAGATCCAGGCCAAGACGCTGCGTGACTGGCTTGACCACTTTAGCATTGCGTTCTCGTCGTCCACGGCTGCGAACGGCACTATCAAGGGCGACAGCCAGCTCGCGTGGCGCTTCTCGCGCGACGACGTCCGCGTCAAGAACTTTGAGAACCTCAACACGGCCGCACTCATGACCGAGATCAAGATTGACGTCGGCGAGTTCCAGGACTATGAGATTGACCTCGATGCGGGTTATGTGGATCTCGCCCTCCCGATGCGAGAGTTCAAGGTGGGTATGACGTGCCGCCATCCGCTAACCCACCAGGCAACGCTGCAGCTCGCCGAACAGTTCAACATGGACCTCGACTTTTTCTTCTCAGAAGCCACACAGCCGCTCGCTATGAGCTCGCGCTTCCACGGCCTCGATAGGGACAATAACGAGAAGCAGCTGTTCACCATATTTTGCGTCATTGCCACGACCTCGTGTGACGCGTTTGCCCAGACCCCCGCCCCCAAGCCCGAGCCGGGCACGAACGCACCGGCGACTGCCAGCGCGTCGCGTGCGCAGAGCGTTTCTGCAAAGGCTGAGATTGGAGGATCAGCTCGCAAGCGGAGACCAGACGGAAGCTACCGCTCGAGCCGGCCGCGAGCAAGCCTCAGCATGACCGCCCAGCCCGCCGCATCTGGATCAAGGATGGTGACATTGCCGGTTGGCCACCCCAGTCTATCGCAACGGCCAATGTCGCAGGAGAACAATGACAACACTGCAGCAGAGCCGCTGTTCCTTCCCGGCGCGTCGCAGGGGAGCGTCCGCATGACACAGGCCGAAGTGCTCGAGATGGCAGGCATGAACGAGGACGACCTGGACGCGATGATGGACGATCTCGACGATGAGGAGATGGGCGACCGGGAACAGGGGGAGAATGCTGAGCATGTCAAGCCTGAGGAAACACGTGGCGACGACACGCCTGCCGACTGGTCTGACATCGACTTTGGCAACCTACCAACCGACCACATGTCCACCCAGAAGAACGCAATGGCCGCGGATCAAAGTAACGAGGTTTCGCCCTCCAAGAGTATCCCCCTTCATACGAGGGCCCAGAGCGCACTCAGCCTGCAGCCAAATGTCGCCGAACCGCTCCCGCGTTCGCACAGCACCCGGTCCCCGGACCCCATATGGGAGCCGGACGAGGACATCTTTGGCCCCATCCATGGAGTGAACCCTCCCGGCCCCGTCCCCTCGATCGCTTCCGCCACCACTACGCCGACTTCAATCACAGGCGCAAACGCCAATGCTATAGCGACCACCGACCCGGTAACTCAGTCGAGCACGCCAGTGACGTCTGCAGTCCACCCACCCACACTGGTCCCCACCGAGGTTTCCGACGAGGAGTTTGACGCGGATCCTGTCGAGCCGACCCAGGCGGATGGCAGAAAGGTAGGCCACCTGCGCCAGAGTCGCACTGACCCCGCAGTTCCAGTCCTTTTTTGACGACTGATGACGATGGAGACGGCCACTTACGATCTAGAGCATACAGCATGAGACGCTTCAGCGGGATGTATCATTTACTTTTTCTACTGGTACAGTGTGCCTGCCGTGTTCTGGTACTCTCCCCCGTACTTGATGACTCATGTCTAGGTCATTGTCCGGTTCCGCTCGTTGGGGAATCTTCCAGGGCTGCTAGTTCTGTAACGTCCATCCCGCTGTCGGCGCCGTCAGGAGTGTCCGTCGCGTTGTGGGCGGATCTGAGCGTCAGAGAAGAGAATTTCAGCCATGAACGTGAGAAGGACCCAGGACGCGCACCGCCACTGAGACCGTTGCCCGCCCATGTACAATCCTGCATGTACGATGAGCTGGCCCGAGTCAGTTGAATACATCCTGCAATGTGGAAAGCAAACTCTCATTCCTGGTGGACGCAGGGCGTCGGCGTTCTCACAGTACCATCAATGCAGAAGACATTGGGGGTAGCGACCTTCTGTACACGTAGTTGGGGGGTCCACCAAGATGACACAGGGTCAGTCCCCTTTAGCGATTCCAGTAGAATCATGAGCAACCCTTTCAGCACGTCAGCATCAATGGCAAGTCCTTTGCTGTCCCAATGGGCGGACGAAGCATGGCGAAGGAAAAACAGTCACGGACATGAGCGAATACGGATATCCCCTGATCTCCGCAATTGCGTCAGAGCCACCTGAAATGTAGCATGTGGTGCACTGTAGCTTGCACTCTCGACAACTGCAATGCTCACTCTCCACTGTCCATTCACTCAACCATGCGCGTCAGTCCCCGCCCGATCATGGCATCACCCGTCTCCCCCGACTTTGACGATCTCGACGGCCACGGAGAGGTCAAGGAGTTCCACTTCCACGTCTACTTTTTCCAGACAAACGAGGCGCAGCGCGCCGCAGCGCTCAAGCTGCGCGACGAGGTGGTCCGCCTGCGCGAGGCCGGCTACTTCCATGCCGTTCCGCTCGCCACCTACAACGACGTACCCCGCGGCCCGCACCCGGTCGGAAGCTACGAGGTGTGGTGCCCCCGCGAACGGTTCGCGCGCACGTACTCGTTCTTTGCGACGCACCGCGGAGAGCTGAGCGTGCTGATTCACCCGTTGACGAGGCGCGAAGTGCTCGACCACTCGGACCGTGCGGCATGGCTGGGGCAGCCGTTCCCGCTCGACCTGACGAACTTGCGCGATCTCCTGCCGTCGGTCCCGCTCCAGTACCCCGAGCTCGGACTTGGCTACTCGCGCCCACCGGGCGACGACGACGATGACGACTGTTGACCATGAGGATTGTTAGGCTGGGATGGGATGCATTCCTCCGTGCAACTCTAAAGGGTCTACAGACTCTGGCTGTGAGCGGCCAAACAACGATTAATTGGTCAGTCTGAACCCCGAGACTGTTGGTTCGAATCGGAGGACTTACATGGAGGGTAGTGGGTGCTGGAGGATCCATGTGGTATACCTTCAGCTAGCCGGAAGAGCAACGCAGCCCTCCCCTAGCCTCGCTAGATGCCCTGTCGTCTACCCATCGGCCTCCAACTGGCAAGGCCATATATGCACCCGACCAACTCTGCCTGTTATCCATCCTGCATTTGTATGCTCCACCCAGTGGCCAATGCCGCACACTCCAGCACCCAGCCACACACTGTCCCTAAAGGGACCCCGCAGTCATTCGATCTCCCTTTGCCACCCCCACAGCTTCGAGGAACTCCCTTGTCGCTGAACAGCCAGCATGCAGGCGGAAGACACAGACGGTCTCCATACTGCTCTACCAGTGTTCCTTTCCACCATCTTGAGCAGTGTTGCCTCTCCAGTCCATCTCAATGCTGACTCTTGCTAAACGGACTTCCGCAAGCGACAGCCTGGTCAAGGCACCATCAAGAGCTTATTGTCAAGGCACCATCAACTGAGCTTGTGGAAGTTGGGCAGTGCCACGAAAGTGGTACAACCAACCCGACTCTCAGAGTAAGTCAACAGGCGCCCCCGCCTCCTCAGGTTATTCATGCGTCAGTTTCTTGAAAATTAAGGCCATCATGGAACTCCTTCTGGAATCTAGTTCAGAACCGACCAGTACGTTAGTGGCGGCTGAAGCTCTCACCGCCCTCACAACCGCCTCCACTGCACCGGAAGCGGCCAGTGCCCATGTGATGACTGACCTTGCAAGTTATCTCGAATGGTCCTTGCCAGACTAATCACCATCTGAAACATGACGGCGGGTATGTATACTCTGAGGTCGCCTTTCACCTATTCGGCCTATTCTATGACGTTTCACGAGGGACAGACCAGTATCTGCCACTGACGGACCAGTGTCTGGCCACTGCGGTCGGTGAGTTGGCGCTGTCTTACAAAAAGTGGGTTCTTGCAGGGCGGATGGTGGCGAAGCCCATGGCCTGCAATACGAAGAAACAAAGAAGCACCCTGCGATTGACATGGACTGAACGAACCGCGCACGGTGCTCGCCTGTGTGTGAGAATGCAGCAGAACCAGGAGATTCCAAACACCGGGGCACTCAGTAGCAGTCGTGCTCAATAACGCACATGTGGTTCTCAGCTACCATGACATTGAGCGCCTGTTGCCACTCCATTGTCTGCCTGCCAAATACGTGGCTAACACAATCTGCACAGAGCTATCCTGCCTCGGAGGCCTCGTCATTGTCCAACCCTACTCCAGAGTCCAGAGGCATGTGGCGTGAGATCTGACCACCTCAGCCAATTCTCAGACGGCCTGCACTCAGCAAGGTGACCCCGCACCCAACAAAGGGTTCTCCCCTCGGAGACATTGGGGCCTCTCACCTAGGGTTCGGCCACTTCTGTTGTCTGATTATCGCTGGCGTCTACGCATCGGCCTCCAAATGGAAAAGCCTATATAGCGACTCTCAGCCCAGCAGCTCATGCTGTTTCGTATACTGCACCCAGGCCATCCCCATCACACTCACCCACGTGGAAATCTGCCGTCTGGTCACCTCCGCAGAACTCCTGAGCAACAGGCATGGCGACACCGCCAAGGTATGAACTATACCTGATGGATATTAACACGGCTCAGCTGGTGCTTAGACGGGGTGGAGGGGTATTGGGAGGAGACGTTGTGTCCTACAGCACCTGTCAGCAGTGGTTCTGCAGAGGAGACAAGTAGTGGCAGTGATCACATACCTACAACGTCTCCCTCACGCAGCACGCGAGCCGCGACTAGAACCGCGACCCTGGAGATTACACTCGGGGCGACTGGTACCACCGAACCCGTGACAAGCAGCATGGTCAGCAACACGGCCACAGACACTTCCACTGGGATTGTGACCGGTGTAAGCTCCTCAACTTTCAGCGGGCGGGTTCTCGGTACGACAGTTTCGTCCAGTGCTTCTGCTAGTTCCGGTAGCCATGTCTTCAACGCCACTCGTGACTCCACGACTTTGGGCAGCCATACTGTCGGCACGGGCTCCGGTGTGCCTCCGTCCCAACCAAGCACGACTGGCGAACTCAGTGCAGTCTCAAGCTCAAACAAAAGGAACACTGCTGCAGCTATTGCCGGCGGAATCGTTCGTGAGGTGTTGTGAGTCACGTTGACACCTTAAGGTCGGTGGAGTCTTTGCACTTGTAGCGATGGCGTGTCTCTGGTGGTTCCTAACAACGCGTCGGAAGCAGAAGGGGTGAGTCGGTCAACCTGGTTTCTGTAGGGTTGGCAGAAGTTGACGCCACATAGTACAACCGGAGAACGCTTCTACAACGACAGCGAATCTGCGAAAAAGATAGGCAATGGGACGGATGTAGAGCCATTCACAATGGGGCGTGTGATGACAGCTGCCAAGACGAGGCTGTCCTCGAAGGCGGGTGCAGGGCCTTCGACTACCGCCGAGACCCTCGACCGCAATGTCAGCGCGGGTCTTGATGACAAGGCAATCGACGCCAATGCACCTGCGAGCGAAGATGCCCATCTCCCATTCAAGGCTACCCTTAGCATCGGCGAGAGCGATGACTCGAAAGCGACGTCTGAAACGGCCACAACGGCCGGGCATGGAAACCACTTTGTGTCTGTCCATAACGCCCCGAATACCGCACCTGCAAGGCTTCACCCCGTTGCGCCAGAGCTCCGTAGCAGCAGCCCCGACACCAGCGAAACCGCCACAACGGCCGGCCACGGATACCTCGTCGTGTCTGTCCATAGCGCCCCGAATCCCGCACCGGCAAGTCTTCACCCCGTTGCGCAAGAGCTCCGCAGTATCACCCCCGACACCAGTGAACTCTCGGGAGATGATCTAGTACCCGTCCTCAGAGATGAAGAGGATGGCCGGTCTATACCCTCCATTCGGAGTGTCGCCCGCATCTCGGCGCCCGTTATCAGAGTGCCACCGAGCTTCAGTCCGTCCTGGGTTCAGGTGTCGGATACCAATACATAGTATAAGAAGTGGTTCTTGGGTTAGGAAACACACAGGCAGAGCCAGCCATCCCTTCCCTTTCCCTTCCCTTGGCTCACGTAGTGTACAGTACATAAGGTATAATGCATCTATTCCTGAGCGGGAATCCAGCCAAAGGAGCAGTGTGACTGACTGCAGCACATGTTCATCGTGCGGATGAGACTTCGCCTCCGCGAGACTCGTGTACCGAGGCGACCAGACTCGTGCATGACGTCGATGCCACACAACCTGGTACTGAGAAGAGCTGACCTATCGAGGGCGGCAGTATGGACCGCAGCCTGGACAGTGGTGACAGTAGTGTCACGTCTAGTGCCAAGCCCGGGGGTGGAGGGAGATGGCCTGACTGCCCGACGCGGCCACAGCTGATGGCATGTCGCGGGAGTGCATACCAAGAGCTCGCTTCCTATCCGCCCGTCCTCGCCCTCTCCCTCGACACCATGTGAGACAACCTGGGTTGTTTTTTTGCTCTGCGACTTTCTCATCCGCAGAGGATCAAGGAGCAGCCGGCCACAGCCGACGGTGGTGGCGAGACCTCCACCCGCCAAGCCCTGTATTGTGCACGCCACTGGCCCAGCCGCCGTCTGGTCGCCGGCAGGACAGCCCCCACAGCTGCAGTGCTGGAGTGCTTCCGGGACCGGGACACGTCGCGCGCACGTCGTGCGTGGGCAGCCATTTCATTGTTCCGCACCATTTGGTGACGGTGGTCTCGGGGTTAGGCGCCGATAGGGTGTGTCCGGGGCTGCAGTCCCCGGCGCCGCAGCTCTCCACACTCTCAAACGCGCACAGACCCGCAGATGATCGCCCTCTGTGCGCTGCGAGTCGATGGGAGAATGAATCTGGGGCTCCGACCGTACTCCGGGGGTGGCTCGTCTTCTTGGGTCTTTGGTCGGACGACATCGCGCGATGGCAGGCAAGACATGAGAAATTGCTCGCATATATCGCACTCGACACGCCGCCTGTCCCCTCCATCATATTCCATCACGACACATTTATCTGACAGGCATTAAAGCTCAACGCGCCACCCGCACACCCGACCCGGACAACCTTCCAGGATGAGCTACCCCCCAACATCACCTGCCTCCACCTCCACTCGCTCCCCTACAACACCCACCATGTCCTGCTCGCCCACGATGCCTCCACCACCGACAACCCCGCCCTCGGGGCTTACTATACAGGCAGCAGACGGCACAATGTTCCAAGTACCGCCGCGCCTCGCGCGCTATCTCCCCGCCAGCGAAAATGACGCGCCCATCGTCCTGCCAGTGTCAACGGGCTCGCTGCGCTTCGCCCTCTCGACCTTCTCGGCCTACCCGGCGCTCCTTCCCGTCCTCGACGACGTCTTCCTCCAGGACCTCATCACTCTCGCCGATCATGGCGTCGTTGTCCCGCTCCGCTACGTTGCGGGAAAACTCAAGGACCGTGACCCGATGCGCGGCTTTGTGCTGCAAGTCGTTGACGCGGTGATTCAAAAGCATGCCCAAGATTCAGCCTCCACCACAATGGTCGCAGACAAACCGCCAGTGTCTGACGCAGATACGCCCCCATGTTCGGCACCGGCCACACCGAGCTTGGAGTCTCCCGAGCTGTCGCCTCTGCTTGACGCCTTCTTTGGCAACTATGAAGGGGACCGTGCCGATCTCGATCTCGACCTCGACCCGTGGCTCTCCACCACGTTGGCGCGGTACGCGCCCACGGCCGCGCCCCAGCTCAAGCAATATCTCGGAGGGCTCGAGGAGGGACCAGAGCACAAGCTCACGCTCGGCTGGGACGGTGAGGACGGCGAGGGCTTCGGGTTCGGGTACGGTTACGGCTCGCGTGACGGCTTTGGATACGGCGGGCGAAGCGGGTATGGGTCCGGCAACGGCCCATATGGAAGCGGGTTGGCACACGGAGGAGGAGGGATTGGTGCCAAGATCAAGCGCACCGATGGAGCTGGTTACGAGACGCGGTACCACTGTGCACGCTGGTAGACGTCTGGATGGAATGCCCCCGGCCCCCGGGTGTGCCTTGGCCGCATGCCGCTTCGGGCCGGTAGACGTGGGAGTGCGTAAAGCTAGCGTTCTCGGCATTGGGCGATTGTTTTTTACAGCAGCACGCGCGCGTGAGCGTGATGGCAAGCTGCCAGGCGTTTTGTTGTCTGTACTTTACTCGTTTCTTTGTAGTAGGAATAGCTCCTGGATGCATGGGGATACAGTGTCGCTGGAAGCGGACATGCATGCGCCATGTACTATGCCGCCATGTACATATGTACTGTCGGCGACAGCGCGGAGCGAGTGGACGCCACTCGAACGCCACGCTCCACTGGACAATACAAAAATTGGGTGCAATCTCTGGATTGGGATTCCTGAACCCAGAGGTGTGGGTGTAGTGGTGGTGGACGCTCGCTCTGGCCCACTCCCCGCATAAAATTACTTGACTGGCACTCGCTCGCCGCTTGTGCTCCCCGCGACCGTCATCAGGCATTCAAGCAAATGCCGATGGATACCGTGTACGGCAGAGACCACTGCTCTATGCATATTGCACTTGGGGGGGAACGCCTCGCGCCAGGTGACCCACGGGCCGGTCAAGCTGGTCCTCGTGCTGCTGGTGCGTCCTCTGCCTTCCAAGTGCTGCTCTCTTTGCATCCTCGTTGCATCCTCCACAACCCTCTCCCCTCTCCTCTATATCACTCCATGCTATCCTAACAGCTATATCCCCATCCCCAACCCTGCAGCTGGCGGGTCGCAACGACCCTACTCCTCCAATCTCCTCCCTCGCCAGTCAGCCTGCCCTTCGCCGGGCCTGATATCGGGGGCATCCAACACCCCTCTGCCCTTTGTTCCGTTCCAGTAAAGTGAAACAACCCGCCAGACATCGTCTACCAAAGACCGGTCGGTCGGACGTCACGAGGAGCAGCACCGCGACTCGTTACGGTGGTTTTATACTGCCCTCGAACCACCTCTCTCCTCTATTTCTTTCTCCCCTCCCACACATCCTCCTCACTCACCGAAAGGTCCAAGATACAGGATGCCGCGCTCGGCTTCCGTCCCCCTTCGCCTGTACCGCCGTGCACCGCCGCCGCCAGAGCAGCGCCTCTACCACCGCGACTATGCTGCCCCTCCCGCGACAACTTTCACCTCATCCCCCGACCACCTGACGCTCGAGTCTGCAGACGGCGTTTCGTTCTACGTGCCCAACAGCCTCGTCGCCCGTTCGTCATTCTTCGCCGACCTGTACTCGCTTCCCGGTGACAAGCAGGTCGTCCCGTTGCAAGAGATCTCGGCGTCCGTCCTCGCCTTTGCCCTCGCTTGCGTTAGCGACGCGCGACGTGTGAGGCGTCACTCTGCCCCAATCCTCGGCCGCAGGCGCAAGTCGCGTTCGCCTCCTGGTTCATCGACATCGCCCGGACCTCACGGCGGCGCCCTCAGCCGCGAAAGATTCGCGCCGACCTCGTTGTCCTTGAGCCACCAGCCGCCGCTGCTCCCCTCGGACGCATGGTCGTGGACGTTCCTAACGCAGGTGCTCACGCTCGCGTTTGCATACGAGCTGCCGCATGCGCTGGAGCGGCTGGCCGCTGACAGCGGGGACTTTTACAACCCCGTGCTTGGTTACACCCTGTGGTCACTTGTGGGTGCCGCAAAGGGAGAGCCAGACGGCAAACGGCGAAAATCAACAACAGGCCCAGGCACAGGCACCGGCACCCCTTTCCCGTCTTCTTCATCACCACCACCACCACCAAGCTCGCACTCGATCATGAACTGGGCTCACGCTCTGCTTCGACACGACGGTACAATCCCCGCATGGTGTGCACATGCACTCTACACTCACCACCCCGAGGGGCTCGATGCGCTGCAGGATCTCTTTGCTCGTCGCACCGAGATCACCGCCCAACTCGCCGCCGCCGAGGAGCGCATCAGCGCCGGCGAGAGCATGCGTCAAAAGGAGGCATCATGGGACGACGGCCTCAGCAAGCGAAACAGCTGGGACGTCTTTGTGCGTCGTGCGTCGGTCGCCACCTTTCTTCTTCGGGTAGACCGTGTGGATCCCAACAGCACAGCGACTCCCGGCTCGGCCCCCGCCGACATCTCCCTCGTGCCGCCGCCCCAGAAGCGCAAGTCGCTCCGGCGCTCCAGCTCGTCCATAAAGGGCAAGGCTGCAAAGGCAGACAAGTGCACGCCCACCTGCCGCCCCACCTTCAAGCGCAAGCTCACCGCCGCAACGGCCCTGGTTACGCGCCAATTCAGCGCGGAAAAGTTTGGCACCGTAGAGTACTTTGTCGAGTACACGTACGAGGGCATCCCCTGCGCCGCATGCCGCGAGACTGCAAAGGACGGCCTCGTGTGGATCTGGTGCATGAAGGCGCCGTGGCGCGGCGGCGTCGGCCTCTAGGCGAGCAGCGGGGGAGCTGAGGAGTGCGACTGGATCGCGCTCCGGAGATACGACCGCTATAATAGACTGTAGATCATTCTAATGTTACCTGTACAAACATGCTCAGCACCGTGTCAGTGGCCAGTCGTTCAATGCCTAGAGTGTATCGGCGACAATATCCACCGCTAACATTACCCCGCTATCCAGTATGTATGCTCTCCCGCTGTCTACTATAATAATCTACCGCTGCAGCTACCTGCTTCCCTGCCTTCCGCGCTCGTTGAGGAGCTTCATGTCCTCCTCGCTGCTCCGGGCGGTGCTGACGGTCGAGCCGCCGGGGGTGCCGTGAACGGACGCGCGGCGGCGGTCCGCGGCCGCGTTCGCCTCGGCCTGCTGGATAAAGATGCTCTGGCGCATGCGCGCCTCGAGCTCGGCAATCTGCCAGCCGCACGAGCACCACTCCCAGCCGGGGAGGCCCGGGGGCAGCGCCTCGCCTGCGCCCGCGACGCGGTCCTTTGCGTGCGACTCGTACGACGGCAGGTCGAGCACGGCAGGCACGAGGCAGCAGGACGGCACGAACACGGGGCGCGAGACCTTGAGCACGCGCAGCCCGCCGTGCGAGGGCCGCTCCATCGGCTGCCCCAGGTCGTCCTCGCCCCACACGGAGAACGCGACCTCGAGCGACATGGTGTGCGAGACGGAGATGGGCGTCACGACGCCCGGGAGTGTGCTCGGGCGAGCAACGTTGTCGTTTGGCATGCGCGCCTTGCGGTCCACGACGAGCTCGTCGTCCACCTCCGGGTCGTGCTCGCCGCCCACCATCGTGCCGCGCCACAGCGCGGGGTGCCGCTTGTCGGGGAAGTGGTAGCCCTTGTCGGGCCGCTTGCCCTCCTCGAGGAGCGTAAACGTGCGCGTCGACACGTGCTTTGCCTCGCCGCCAATATCGCGCGGCGACACGATCGAGTGCGTCTGGTTCAGCATCAACTTGATGGAGAACACTGTCGTTGCGGCCGACAGCTGCGCGAGCTTGAAGTTGACAGAGAGGAGCGCGCCGATGCACCACTGGGGCGTCAGTTCTTTGGCACATACCCACAACTCACGACATCCGACACCATCTGCAGCTCCCACAGGCCGAGGCCGTCAATGTACCCGTTGCCGCGCTCTGAGAGCTCGTTGACGCCGCCGTTCGGGTTCGGGTTGTACACGACCATGCAGTTGCGCTTGGTCGTGTGCATGCCCGTGAGCCAGTCGGACTTTGCCGGCGCGCTGTCGCCTTTGTCAACGCTGCCCATCGAGTCGTCATAGCTCGGCGCTCTCGGGAGCATCGGGGCCTCCTGGCGCGTGATGGAAAGGCTCTGGGCGGCAGAGATGTGCGCGGGATTGGGACGCGTTCCTCCGCCCATCGGGATAGGGATGGGAGTCGATCGCGGGCTGCCGACGGGGCTGCCGCTGAGCGGGCTCTGCCCACCACCACCACTATTGGACGCAACACTGGACCGCCGTTGGTGAGATGCGGTGGAAGGGGTCGGTCCCAAGGTCAGGTTCGCCATGTTCGCGCCACAGCCTATTGTCGGAGACGTGGGAATCGGCAGGGCACCATTTGTGGAGCTGGGAGACCCCAGCGCAAACGAGGCGCGGGATGGAGTGCGAACCATCCGCGGAGGCATAGACGGCGAGAGGGGAGGAGAGGCAGTCGGCGAGCCACCTCGCGGCGAGCCGCCACGCGACGCAGAACGCGAGCCAGGTCGGCGGAAGCTGAAAATCGAGGTCGATGGCGACCCGGCCTTGCCAATACCCCAGCCTTCCGGTCCCGGCATCCCCTCGACCTCAGCGTACAACACGTGTGAGATGACTCCGTTGGTGTGCCAGTCGTGCGAGGCGAGGTTGGCGGGCACAATGATCGTAAAGTCGAACCTGCAGTTAGACACCATCGCCAGGGCAGATGAGCTTACTTTTGTGTTCCCTCAGAGAGCCAGATACCGTCCGCTGTAGAGCTGATAATCTCGACCTTGCGCTCAAACAGCACGTCCTCCTCAAACCTCCTGCCTTGTCCGAGGTCGAGAGTAATCACCGTCTTGAGTCCCACACGGATAGATTTGCAGCGCTTCTGACTGCTGCCGGCCGGGAGTGTGAGCTCGAGCTCACCGTGAAGCATCGGGTCGTCGCGCGGCTCCTCCGACTCGGTGCCATCGAGGCGCGGCTCCTCTGGGGCAGGGAGATAGATGATGCCGTAGTTGGGCACAATGAGTTTCATCTTGATTTGGCTGTCCGAGGAGGTGCTGGTCGCCGGGGTGCCGCGTGCCGGGGGGTGGATCTTGCCCTTGCTACCCCCCGGGGCCAGGAATCGGAGCATCGACATATTCGAGGGTAGTCGTTGATCTCAAGGTCAATAGAGCGAGAGAGACAGAGGACAGCGGTAAAGTAATCAGCCAGCAGAGATG
This sequence comes from Apiotrichum akiyoshidainum, assembly GCA_002973495.1. NCBI lineage: Eukaryota > Fungi > Basidiomycota > Tremellomycetes > Trichosporonales > Trichosporonaceae > Apiotrichum > Apiotrichum akiyoshidainum. The sequence goes on from PQXP01000170.1 coordinate 51,392, forward strand.
ACACCTGCTTGACGATGAACAAATGTGCGGGATCCAGCGAGTCGAGAATTGTGTACCCAGGGCGGAGCTGACCGTTGGAGCCGTCTGGTGGTGGAGGTGGCGTCAAGGGTGGCAGTAGTAGTGCAGGACGAGCGCGCAGCAGGGCCGGCCTAGAATCTCTTGGCCGTCTTTTGTTGATGTGGTGAAGAGGAGAGAAGATCGACAAGGAAATGGCTGTCCCGGTCGAGCAATTGGTTGGGGAGTACTTGGTAAGTACTCGTAAATGTTTGTGATGCTGGTCGTAGGTCGGCTGACGACATTTCTGTTTTTAGTGTCGTTTCTTATATCCGGTGTCGGTTTTTGGAGTCGGATGTTGCGTAACAGGGTAGAAGCCCAGAGAAAAAGGAGTGCGAGGGGCATGCATAGCGGTACGGTACGGCTGTGTCGGCAGCGCTCACTCCCCACGCGCTCTTGGATCATGTAAGCACGCAAGCACGCAAGCACAGAGAAAGAGTAGGTGTCCAGGGAGACGCCTCATCGGCGTTCAGGCTCAATCAGATGGCGGCGTGTTTGGGCTTGGCGTGGATGGACGGAAGATCAGTCGCCGAGTCTGGGCTGCCCCCAAGGCACACGAGGTCGACAGCATTGGCCACTGCTTCATCTCACCCGCTCTCACATTGGGCGACCGCGTGGTTGGGTTGGTTGCATGCAATACCCGCCAAAGGCTTGTGCTTTCCCTGGCGACGACGAGCCATGTCGCAGCGGCTCCCACCGGCTCCCATCGGCCACAAAACCCTGCCCCGCCGAAGCTGGCCGCGGGGGCAACCGATATATGGCTTACTTTTCATCTGCAGCCCTTCATGCTTACATGATCCAAGAGCGCGTGGGGAGTGAGCGCTGCCGACACAGCCGTACCGTACCGCTATGCATGCCCCTCGCACTCCTTTTTCTCTGGGCTTCTACCCTGTTACGCAACATCCGACTCCAAAAACCGACACCGGATATAAGAAACGACACTAAAAACAGAAATGTCGTCAGCCGACCTA
>PQXP01000570.1:0-13505 GCA_002973495.1 Apiotrichum akiyoshidainum
CCCCCCCATGCCCCCCATGCTGCACAATGTGATGGTCTTCCCATTGTTGCTGTGTTCTATACTTGGTGCTCTTCGGAAGCAACGCTCGGAATGTGCTGTTCGACTACGATTGCAAGCAAGGACTCAAGTCGTCAATCTCGGAGCCGTAAAGATTGTGGACGACCTCCACCTGCGTCACTATTAATTTCCCTCCGCCTTGCTTTTCAAGCCCAGTGTCATCATCCCTCCCCCCCTCCCCCACCAACTCTCTCTTTCTTCTCTCCCGTCCATCTCTACATCTCCTCTCTTAAACTACACCTCACCTCATCGTCCACCATGTCCGCAGCGCAGGGCTTTGCCGCTCCGCTGGAGAACACAAGGGTTCGTCCCAAGAATACCGCTTGAGAGAGCTCAAATGCTGACACTGTTCTGCAATACGCCTCCGACCAATGTCTTTGTCATCGCGCCTTCATGTTCGCTCAATAACAACGACAATGGCCCGTCCTACCTTTCTCTGAATGCGATATTTGCATGACAGAACGTGACGATCGTCGCGCACGTCGACCACGGCAAGACGTCGTTCGCCGACTCCCTCCTCTCGTCCAACAACATCATCTCGTCGCGTCTCGCGGGCAAGCTCCGTTTCCTCGACTCGAGGGAGGATGAGCAGGAGCGTGGTATCACCATGGAGAGCAGTGCTGTGAGTTTTGTTTCAGGTGGTGGTGAGGCGGCAAACCTGCTGCTATGCGGCTCTGTGCGCTCGGAGCCGTGACGCAAAGGTTCCGGGCTCTCGAGTTCCACAGACGTTGCAGCACCGACCTGATGGTGAGCTGGCCTAACGCACGCTCTCTACTCCTAACTCCTTCCTTGTCTTCCAGGATGGTGAGACCCGCTTACACCACAGGTGTCTCTCCGCTTCGACATGATGCGCATGACCCCCGACGGCCCCAAGCCCGCCAAGCACATCTGCAACGTTATCGACACCCCCGGTCACGTCGACTTTGCGTCCGAGGTCAGCACAGCCAGTCGGTTGTGTGACGGAGCTCTTGTTCTCGTCGACGTGTGGGAGGGTGTCTGTACACAGGTCAGTAGCAATGACGAGCTGGCCAACGCATAACGCTCTCTGTGATGTCGACTGACCCCAGACCATCGCCGTGCTCAGGCAAGCCTGGATGGACAAGCTCCGCCCGATGCTTGTCATCAACAAGATGGACCGCCTGATCACCGAGCTCCAGCTCACCCCGACAGAGGCCCACCACCATATATCGCGCCTGATCGAGCAGGTCAACGCCGTCATGGGCTCGTTCTACGCGAGTGAGCGTATGGAGGACGACCTCCGTTGGCGCGAGGCGCGCGAGCAGCGTCTCGCCGAGCGTGCGGAGCGTGCTGCCGCCGGCGAGGTTCCGGAGGGAACAGAACACGAAGACGTAGACGCCGAGTTTGAGGAGCGCGAGGACGAGGACATCTACTTCTCGCCCGAGAAGGGCAACGTCCTCTTCGCGTCTGCCATCGATGGTTGGGCATTCCGTCTGGGCAAGTTTGCCCGTCTCTACGCCGACAAGCTGAAGATCAAGGAGGCTAACCTCCGCCGCGTCCTCTGGGGTCCGTGGTACCTCGACCCCAAGACCAAGCGCGTTGTCGGTAAGTAATTGTCATCCCTGTAGAGCAGCTCAGCTGACATTGCAGGCCACAAGGGACTCAACGGCCGTTCGCTCAAGCCCCTGTTCGTCCAGTTCGTCTTGGAGAACATCTGGAGGGTTTACAACACCGTCCTGAACGAGTACAACCCCGACGCCGTGGCCAAGATTGTCTCCGCTCTCAACATCCGTGTCGCCCCTCGCGACCTCAAGAGCAAGGACACACGAAACCTTCTCAACGTTATCATGCAGCAGTGGCTCCCTCTCTCGACTGCCACCTTCCAGGCTGTCGTCGATGTTATCCCTCCCCCGCCCGCCGCCCAGGCAGTCCGTCTCCCGTTCATGCTCCACCCCAAGGAGGCCGCCGCCTCGTCAACCCCCCTCCAGCCCGCGAACGACCTCGAGAAGGCTCTCTACTCGTGCGACCAGTCCCCCTCGGCCCCTCTCGCAGTCTACGTCTCCAAGATGTTTGCCGTCAAACGCTCTGAGCTTCCCGAGTTCAGGCCCCGCGAGATGACCGCCGAGGAGATGCGCCAGCGTGGACGCGAGGAGCGTGAGCGCCGTGCCGCTCTCGCTGCCGCTGGCGTTACCGCCGAGTCGCTCATCAAGCCTCTCAACTACCTCACCGTTATTGATGAGCCGGCGCCCATTGCCAAGAAGGAGGACGATGATGCCGAACTTCTCCTCGGTTTCTCCCGTGTATTCTCATCCTCGCTCAAGCGCGGCGCCGTCGTTCGCGTTACCCTGCCCAAGTACGATGCTGAGCTTGGCCCCACTCACCCCCGCAACGCCAAGTACATCAAGGACGCCGTCGTCTCGGACCTCTACATGATGATGGGTCGCGATCTCCAGGCTGTCGAGGAGGTCCCTGCCGGCCACGTCTGTGCTGTTGGTGGTCTCGCCGGTATCGTCCCCAGAAGTGCCACCCTCTGCGGTAGTGGTGACGAGAACCCCATCAACCTTGCCGGTGTCGCTGTCCACGCTGCCCCCATTGTCCGCGTTGCTCTCGAGCCCGAGAACCCTGGTGAGTTGCAGCTGGTTGGTGTGACAACTGACTCGCAGCCGACATGCCCAAGCTCGTCGAGGGTCTTCAGATTCTCGAGCAGGCCGACCCGTGTGCGCAGTACCTTGTCCAGGAGACTGGCGAGCACGTTATCCTTGCTGCTGGCGAGATTCACCTGCAGCGCTGCATCAAGGACCTCAGGGAGCGCTTCGCCAAGTGCGAGATCCAGGCCTCCGAGGCTATCGTGCCCTTCCGTGAGACAGCCGTCAAGGCTCCTGATATGGCTCCTGTTACTACTCCCGGCGCCCGCCGCGGTACCATCAAGGGCACTGTGTACGACGGCCTCGTCAACTTTACTCTCCGCGCTACCCCCCTTCCTCCCACCGTCATCGAGTTCCTTCTCCAGCACCAGTCCACCATCGGCAGCATGCTTGTCCAGCGTCGCCGTAGCGACGACGAGGATGAGGAGGTGGACGGTGCTGACGCCGATGCCGACGCTGGAGCCACTCGTGCCCTCACACCCGAGCAGTTCTGGGCCGAACTTTCTGCCCTCTTCGACAAGGCTGGCGGCGAGTGGGTCGGTGCCGCCGACAGGATCTGGACCTTTGGTCCCAAGAAGGTCGGTGCTAACCTCCTTCTCGACCCCATCGGGCACAAGGCGCTTCGCCTGCGTGGCCGCGAGGAGGTGTTCGCTAAGTCGCGTGCCGAGGGTCAGACTGCCGAGGAGGCCCTCGCTGCCGCCGATGCTGCCGAGGCCAAGGCCCAGGAGGGTGCTGCCCACGAGGGCGCTGATGAGGCTGAGGCCGACGAGCGTGCCGCTGCCCGTCTCATGCGCGACTTTGACCACTCGATCGAGACTGGCTTCCAGATTGCCACCTTCCAGGGTCCCCTCTGTGCCGAGCCCGTTGTCGGCATGGCGTGGGTCGTCGAGAGCGTAGAGTACAATCCTCAGGAGGAGGAGCAGGGTAAGCTACACCAGTACCACTATGAAAACTGACATTCAGCTCGCGGTCGCGCCTCTGCTGTTGTCGGCGCTCTTATCTCGAGCGTGCGTGACGCTGCCCGCCAGGGTCTCCTTGACTGGAGCCCGCGTATCAAACTTGCCATGTACACTTGTGACATTCAGGCCTCTAGTGAGTGGGATTCGCTTGGACTTGAACTCACAATCCAGCCGATGTCCTCGGAAAGGTCTACGGTGTCGTCGCGCGTCGTCGCGGCCGCATCGTCTCGGAGGAGATGAAGGAGGGTACCGATTTCTTCACCATTCGCGCTATGCTTCCCGTTGTTGAGTCGTTTGGATTTGCCGACGAGATCCGCAAGCGCACCTCGGGCGCTGCCTCGCCGCAGCTCATCTTCAGCGGCTACGAGACGCTCGACCTCGACCCCTTCTGGGTGCCCACCACCATCGAGGAGCTCGAGGACCTCGGCGAGAAGGCCGACCGCGCCAACGTTGCCAAGGGCTACGTCGACGGCGTCAGGAAGCGCAAGGGCATGTTCGTTGAGAAGAAGATTGTCGAGAGCGCCGAGAAGCAGCGCACCCTCAAGCGCTAGTGCAGGGAATCTGCGAGACAGCGAGATCTGATGTGGTGGCAGAGGCGGAGGCGGTAGACTTAGATAACAATAAACTGTACGGTAATGCGACCTCTTGTGCATGATGTTGGCCTGTGGCGCAGTTTGTGTAGCCCGCAGAGCGTCACCACAGTACAGCCGCGTCGATCGATGTTGGGACAACTTTGAACAGTCGACCGAGTGCGCGCCACACAATCGCGGCCCATGCGTCGACTGCCAAGTTCCCCACCAAGCTGCCTTCGGCCCTCCTTCCATCCCCACCTCGCTAGCAGTTGCGCGCGACTCCGAACGAGGGTACCGCCCGCTCTCATCTCTCCGACGCTGTGTCCTTGCCTTTGGCAGCATGGCGCCAGAGTCAGAGTGCGAGGCATGCCTGATCTTAGATGCGTGAAGGCAGTCCGGGCGGAACCAAAATTATCAAAAAAATCGGCGCTCTTGTGGTGTAGTGGCTATCATACTCTCTTAGGGTGGCAGCCTGCCTCTTAAGTCTGGGAGTGGTCCTCGGTTCAAATCCGGGCAAGGGCCTAGTTTTTGCCTCTGCTTTTTGTCCCCCTTGTACCACTTCCTACATCCACCTGTGTCGGGCTTACCAGACCGTTCGGCTCACATGCCATGTCCATCGACTGCTGTACCTAGTCCTCGCCTGTTCTTTGTCGCCAATGTCGAGACGCGTCGGGTCCTGAGTCTTCTTGCTCTGGTCCTCACTCTGGTCCTCACTCCCGACAAGCGCCATGGGGATGAGATAACGACAAGTGCGGCGAATGAATATCTCTCCCGAGGAAATCTTAAAACGCCACTTGGACCGAGGGCATGGCGCCACAGCGTCCCAGCAATCCGATCCGCGAACCTTGCTTGCTTTCTTTATCTCTGTTCTGTTCAAAGAAGAGCTTGTGTGGCGTCCAAGTTTACGCAAGTGGACTGCGTAGCGCAGGGTGGCGCCAACCCCAACTTAGACTTACATCCACCCACCTCGTTTATTGTCCTGATTTTCGCGTCGCGTTCCAGCTCACAGGCTTTCCCATTGCTTCCACTAACGTATGAGATAATGGCGATAAGCACGTGGAGGGAGTGGGGTCTGAGCGAGCACCAGTTCACCGTGACCCTTCTTGTCCACGTCCCTTCGTCCCTCCCGGAACCCCTCACCCTCGCTGCCCTCTCCCGGGCCCGAACAGCCCAGCCCGCTGCCGCTCCGTTGCGCCACCGACCCCGCGTCATTCCTTTCCTCCGAGCATTCCGCAGACCCCTCAGTGCCCCATTCCTAGGTCGCTGCCACCCGCTGGCGGTGCCTCAGCCACCCTTCTTCGAGAAGCCCCCGGGAACAACAGTGCCCTCCATCACGGCATGTCGCTGCACAATCGCTGTCCGTCGTTCGTCAACAAACAAAAGAAAATTACAGAAAAATGTCAACAATTAACATACAGCTTGACGACTATTGGATCTCAACTTCTGGAGCGGGTGAGGCTCCGCCTCTGGTCACACGACCACAGTCTTGGACAGCGATGTCACAGCTCGGAGCACGTCTCGTAGCTGCTGACCTGACCGCTCCACCGCAGTACGTGCCTCACCGCTGCCTCGTTGGTACGTGGGCCCTGCTGTAGAGTGCTGCAAAGCGGACTTCGGACTGGCATGCCAGCTTGCCCGCGAAGCAGGTCTGCCCCTGATTTGTAAGCTAGCCGCTCTCTTCTCGGCGCTATCCAAGGGCAAGAGTCGTAGCCTGTCATGGACAGATCCACCTGGCCTCACGAACCGCATGTTGCTAGAGTGACCGCGCTCACTGCGCAGCAACACAGTTCGATGTGCCAAGGGCAGGAGCGGCCTACGACTTCACTGTGCCTCGTTTTCTGTACTGGCCTGAAGCATATCTGTGCGGCTTACGACCTCTACGCATTCCCTGCTCTCCGTCCTGGAGGCTTGCCCGGAAGCATCCTTATGGTTCCCGACACCCCTCACTCGACCCTCAACTCTTGACTCTCGACTCCAACGGCATCACCGGCGTCGTGGACGGTGCAGCTAGGTCCCCAGGACTTGGGTTTGTGACGCCGGGCGCTTGCCAAGTCTGGTCTCTGTTACGGATAATCACAAACTCCGAAGGGAGGAGGGGAGGGAGGGACGAAGGGACGCAAGCCATGGGACGGCCGACTGCACGTTCGGTGTACCAGAATACGGGAGCGAGAATGGGAGCTCCATGTTGCGTAAAGAGCAGGTGTTCGGTCTAAAAGGTACACGCACGGGAGGTAGCGGGACAGTGACGGCAGCAGGTTGTAGGAGGGACCTTGACTATCTCGTAATACCTTGTTCCTGGGCATATGAGAGTCTGATGAGTTATGGACGACTTTAAACCAAGTGCTGGATATAGGACCGAGGAGACTAACAGTCATCGCTTTCGTAAGCAAGAGTCACTGCGTCAAGTGTTTGATGGGGTGGCGGTGGCATCCTGTCGCGCGTTGTATGGATTGCGGTGGAGATCAGCCACAACATCGACCCATTGACGTTCTGACCGCCACAGTATGGTTGACTGACCAGTTCTTGGTGTTTCGAAGCTGGTCCTATCGACGCCACTCGGAGACGGAGTGGATGCGTACCACACAACCTTCTGTATCCATATCCTCGTGACTATAACTGAAGCGACGCAACAATGGGCAACTCGTGATATCTAGGCACAGTCTACAATAGCACAGCCGCGAGCGCCACGACGAGTACGAGGGCTCCGCTCAGCTTCATCCTGCGCCGTGTCGAGCTCCCTGAGGTTGCCGACCACTTGCCTTGTTGGAGCACCGTGACACAATTGTAGTAGATTAGATGCTTGCTATCCGTCTCCCGGAGGCACTCGGACCAGTTGACAATGGCGTCGGACGTGTTGAGGCGGCAGTTCACCCAGTCATCCACCACAGCCGATGTGCCACCCAACAGTTTGCAGCAGCTGACGGTAACCGCGTTGTTTTCCGAGTTGCAGACGGTGTAGCTTAGAGGTTCGTTTATCGCCCAGGTTGGCTTGGGTACGGCGCCCGTGGTTTTATAGTTGACGTGGGGGGTGGTACTTGACCGCGAGTAACGAGCACTTGACAAGGCGCTACCCTCGTCAATGACCGGAGAGGGGCTGGCTGTGTCTGTAGCAGTGAACACGTTGGTCGACGAGGGTGTTGTGTCTACCCAGGTGGACACAACGACGGGGGAGGGGCTGGGGCTGGAGGTGTCCTTGGAAGCGATCAAGTCGGTCAACGACGGTGTTGTGTCTACCCAGCCTGACGTAACGACAGGGGAGGAGCTGGAGGTGTCTGGAGCAGTGCTCACGTCCGCCCGCGAGGGTGCTGTGTCTACCCAGGTGGATGTGACGACTGGGGAGGGGCTGGAGGTGTCCGTAGCCGGGACCAAGTCGGTCAACGACAGTGTCGCGTCTACCCGGCTGGACACCAAGGTGGGACTGAGAGTGGCGGGAGAGGAAGAGTCTGGCATGGAGGCAAGCGGATGTGGGAATGAATCGATAAAGCTCACAAAGGTTGGGGGGGGGGGGGGTGTTTTTGACAGTTGAGCAGGTCACTCGTAGCTTTATTGTCATTCTCGCCCTATTGTCGCTGCCGTTCTTACTCCTCGGGACGCCGCTTGCTTGTTTACGACCGCCTCGTGTTGTCCACAGGATGCTTCATAATTCGGTGCCACGGATCTGTGGGACGGAGACCTGCGGGTGTGTACATGTCTTGGCAACTGGAGACTGTCTCCGAGGATTTATCAGTGCTGAACTCGCCACAGGGGATGGGTGCAGGGACTCTTCATGGGCGGTCAATATGCAGCACGCCGACGGCGCCGCTCGATAGCGGAGTGAATGGCGCCACTGCACATCGCGGCGCGAGGCTGCCCAAATGTCGTGCACTCCTTCGAGAGACAGGAACAGGTGACATAGACGCCTGTGGTGAGATTCAAGAAGCGGAGGGTACATCGAGCACGCCTTGCAGAGCAAGTTGGGTTGCGGAATGCTCGCACTTCGGTGCGTTGTGTTATCTCAGACCTCCCTAAAAGACCACGCCACCGGATATACGGACTTTGGTGGAACGTATCAAGAGGTCGTGACGGAGTCTTGATCACTGTCGCGGCCGCGAACGCCATCAATGAATACGTTCAGAGCGCTGAAACCGCACCAAGCGGAGACAGCGGATATCGAGGGGCATCATAAATGACTGGCGGTAATGCCTTCATATCTTCATGCTTCATATATTCTATTACGCAGGAACGCGACCGTAGACCGCCATGGTGGGGGCCGGGGGATGCTGCGCGACGCTGTCGGGGTCACCGAACGCGGGAACGGCGTCGCCCTTGACAAAGCCCATGTCGGTGAAGCCGTTCTCGCGGAACATGGTCATCATCTCCTCTGGTGTCCAGGTAGTGCGGAACTGCTTTCCGGTGATGGGCTGAACGTCAGCCTCACACTTGCGCATGGTGGACTACACTCACCGACTCGTCGTCCTCGACAGCCTCCATATCAGGCTTGAGAAGAAGGTGGTACTTGACACTGAGGTCCTCGCCGTCGTCACCGTGACGGAACTCGACGACCACGAAGAGACCTCCAGGCTTGAGAATGCTCTTGACACCGGCAAAGAATGTCTTGAGGTCCGAGACGTGGTGGGCAACGAGGGTACAGAGGGCAACGTCAAACTTCTTGTGGGGGGGCGGGACAGTGCGGTTGGGGTCCTCCTTGGTAGGCGAAGGGATAGGGGTGCCAGCCTCGAAGACGGCCGCGCTCTCAGGGGTGATCTCGTACACACCGTAGGAAGCGTTGGGAACGTCGCGAATCATGTAGGCGAGCACGCTGGCCATCGATGGAGAGGGCTCAACCGCAAAGACACTGCCAAACCCCAGATGCGGGGTGACAGTGCCCACTCCGGCGCCAACCTCAATCGCGTTGAGCTGCTTGATCTGGTCGGGAGTGTAGCCGGCTGCAGCAACGGCAGCCATGACGTTGGCAGCGTTGATGCGGCCTGTGTCGCGAGCGCCAGGGCGCGAGAGATACTCGTTTCCGTCCCAGTTGTCGTCGCACATAGTATTGGTAGAGCTGATAGTGTATTGTTGACGAGACAAGATGTAGCTCGCGCGTTGTTAGCAGAAGAGAGCGCGAGCAGCAGGTGGGCGGGCCTCCAACGTGTGGGGACTTGGGGCTCCAGTCGGCAATGACCGTGGCCAACAGATTACCCGAGATGATAAATTTGAACCCGCTGCCCATCGTGGGCATCAGTGTGACACGTCATTTGGAGCACCACTTACTATCACAGCAGTCCAAGACGTTTATGGACTGTCTGTCATTCATGTCCGAGTGTTCGGCACGATAGAGCCATCAATCAAGCCATCCCAGCGCCCCCCAAGCCATTAGCGCGGAGCGTCTTCTTATCGACGCCAAGGTAACTCAGAGATAGTGATAGGCGAACAGACTAGATGTGTCTAGTTTCATCGTCGTAACAACTTGGCGTATTCCTTCTTTCTTCTAGTCGTTGTTCCGCAGGCAACGTGCCACAGAGTACACTCGACGGAGACATTTTAGCAGCGGCTTGAGGGCCAATAWGACKGAMTGRTRACCWTGTGGAAGGGGAGCCCCAAATCACAAGTCACCAGCAGTCTTATTGGCCAGTACCGAGCGGAGAGCGATGCACGGGGCTTGCGACAGCCGACGAGGATGTTGGGCAGCGGTGGGGAACCGCTCGCAGGTGAGCAAACTGGGGAGTTGAAAGCGCCTCCTACCTTGCTGTGGAGGAGGCAGAGAGGGTCCCCTCGCCGGCCACCGTCCTCCCTTCTCCCTCCCTTATTTTTTGTCCTCCAATTGCAGCTGGATGCGAAATCAGATCAAATTGAAGGACGAACCTGACATTCTCAACTGCGGCTTTTGGTGGGGTTTTTTTTTTTTCCTCTTGTCTTTGTTGGTTCCATGCTTTCCTCCATTTTCCACAACGGCGCCCTATTGTCTCACCTCCTAGGTGTCGCGCCACTGCCACACCTTGAGAGGGCGGGGGGTTGCATCCGACAGGCGCTGGCACTGTCGAGAAGCGGACAATCTGAATGGCGTCTCTGTGAGGGTGGGGTTTTGGGTGCCTGGATGAGGCCCCCGAAGAGGAGGAGGTGGTGGCGCAGGTCGGGGTGGTGGCGTTCAGAAGTGAGAAAAGATAGTGGCGCAGGTACGAGGCGTCGAATGGCTAACTGGGTCAAGCCACCAAGGGGAGCAGGATAACGTGGTGACTGAATGGATGCGGGGGTGCGCAAAACAGTGGGCTATCAGAGGTCATCGCCGTCGACATCTGGTGCCGTTGAACAGTGGAGACAGGTCGCCCGCGTGTTACGGCTTTCCCAAACATCCAATGGAAGGTCCGCGTTACAGCCGTGCCGGCGGCTCACCACGCATGGGGCGGTTGGAGGGACCGTGGAGGGTCGTGTGGGACGACATGGGCTCCCTTGAAGGCACCAGACGGCTATTGCACCCGGGTGAAAGCTGCCCCGGTGGCCGCACTGGGGAAAGGGATCGCATTTGCGATTGCTGGGCTGGATGGAGCGAATCGGCAACTCTGCCAGGTGCATTAACTCGCCCCGCTTCTGTCTCTGCCGTTCTGTTTCATTTGCGGCGACTTGGGTGCGAAGAGGGCGGCAAGGAGGCGACACCACTCCGCTACCGTGGGCACGGAATCAGAGTGCCACTGGCGAGACGAACATTCGCATCCCAGGCATGCTGGTGCTGGAGCCCTGGGCCGTGGCGCCAAGTGGGGGTGGCGGTGAGTTCCAAGTACCAACGCAACCACTCTGTAACGCTTTACTCATTTATGTACATTTGGATTGGTGAATGTCTCACCAGTCCCTGGGTTCAATATCGCACTGGTTCTCGCCGCTGACGGTGGCCGGTGAGCAAAGTCTGCATGGAAAAAAAGTTTGATACAGCACTAAAAGTGGGTTCGTTTGACCATGAGGCCGAATAACACGGTCGTACACTGCGGCCATGTCCATTCCTGTTCCCATGGACATGCCAAACAGGAGCGTGGGATTTGACGAGTACCACAATTGAGAATGTAGTATCGTGAACACTCGAGGGACTGATGCGTTTGCGGTCCCGATTAACGGCGAGTGAGGCCGTCCTTCCTGGGCCGACCCCTAGAAGCATCTTTAACGCGATGGGGTGAGGCGACGCGACCCTCGGCTTCTGGCCGAGAAGTCTCAGTCCGAGGTGTCATGCCCAATAACGACTTCTACCGAACTCTAGGCTGGTGCGAAGCATGAGGCACCTGGTCCTCCATTTCGGCGATCACTCCTTCATGTTGGCTCTCCGCTGGCTTGTGCTCCGGGCCTCTGTCCTCACGGCCGGGGCTAACGGCGCTTTGCGCCTCTCAGACGCATGTCCTAACCTCGGCACCGGGTGAAAGGGCAAGGATGGTCCGGTGTGAACACCCAGCGACCGCAGCGCCTCCCCCCCCCTCAAAGTCACTGTTCGGCACATGCACTGTTGTTGGAACCTCGATGAGTGAATGGCTGCTTGCCCATTCATGGCCAATGTAGATCGTCACGCGCAAGAGGGTAAGAAATGGGGTGCAGTGTGCACGCTCATGTCAATCAATCTGACCTATCCAATGTGTAGAGAGTCGTAGAGGGTGGTATCTTCTCTACCAAATGACATCCTGTTAACACCTCATTCCCACGTCGCCAAGAGTAGACAAGCGCGTCGCAGCAGCGTGGCAGCCCCAAAAGCATAACGGCATCTAACTCTCTCGTTGGACGCGCAGCGCGGGGACACATTATGCATGCCAGAGGGGCACCCGGCAACGATAGTAATGAAGTATAAAGCGGGTCAGAGGTGTCCTACCAGTGCAGTACGATTGCTCTGAAGGCTCGATCGCTGMCGWTACMATKSWTSWTSWCACTKMCGACGKCGGAGCAAACTGGACACGCGAGCTTTTGGCTTGTACTGACAGCAAGGAAAAAGTGAACTTTACGATGCACTGTTCCTGGTCCGGTCCCGATGATGATGGACGGAACGCGCTTGGGATCGATCTTGGATAAGAGTAGTCACCCCCGCCCTTGCACTATTTAGTACTTGATCCTTGAGGCTGATCGAGATTCGTACATGCAGGCAGGGGTGATACATGAGTACAGGTGAGTACCCTCCACGCGTGGAGGCCGTTCGGTTCCTCGAATTGATATGTTCGCTCTCCACACTTCTGTATCTACACGTACGTCAGCCTCGGCTCGGTCGGTTCGATCATCTGGTCTCGTGGTAAGAGTTGGGTGGGCTATTATGTGATTATGAGATTGATGGTCAAGTTCAACATCCCGGACGCCTGGAAGTCGAACTCAACTTCACATGCAGTACCTCGTGTGCTATGGGACGTACAGTCCCTTGTGTTCMGWWSATCTACGCGCACGTACGCGCTTTGTGGTGTCTTCTGAACAGTCCAAGCAACTTCAACGGCGTAATGCCACGCACTGTCCTTTCTCCCAGCTTGCCTTGGTTCTATCATAGGTTGTAGGGAAAAATGGAGCTAGGATACGTGCGTGCGCGTGTCCACGGTTAGAGACCTGCCTGTGCGTACGTACTCCACGCCAGAAGGAACGTGCTGAACCCTCCAACTCTACAATACGTGTTGGACAATGTGGTCCTGAACTGCAAGTCACCAGCACCACACCACACATACTTGACAACGGACGCCCCAAACAGCTGGTGGACAGGGCCAAGAGTCACAGATGGTACGTACCCTCTAACACTGTTCCTCAGGTTCAGGTAGGAGAAACGCGCATTCGTATGTGCGCGCGCGCATGTATGCGCGCTTCAAGTTGGCGCACGACGGATCCCACCAGCCCTCAGATCTTCGCGCGTCCACTTACCGGTGCTCCACTACCGCGGTTTGCGCAGTCTGCTGAACACAATAAAGACCTAACGTGGGAGTGCGTGTCGGTGTTTTAGCCTCGACCCTCCCACACGCCCTGTCTCTTAGACACAGCTACACCCACCCGCCTCGTACCCGCCTCCCCTCCCCCACACCCGCGCGTGTCCTCAATCAAACACGCACGCGCCGGACCACATGGCATGCATGCACGCTTGCTTATTCAGCAGGTGCCACAAGTGCGTGCGCTGCCTCACGTCCCCGGCGCGAAGCCGCCTCTGGCTCCTCTGCTCGCGGTCCGCCCTAGTGCCCTCTGCCGAAGACGACGACCACGACGAGGAGCACGTCCTCTGGAGTCCTCTGGATCTCCGACCTCGGGAGATATACAATGTGCACGCCCACAACGTTCCCCCCTCGCGCGCGCTGGCGGCAGCCGACTCCCCCCCAAGCTGCCTCARACGGGCACCGTGCGCGCTG
>PQXP01000363.1:0-26561 GCA_002973495.1 Apiotrichum akiyoshidainum
GRCWGCATCGAGTCCATTGCCGACACAGTGCGGTACCTCGGCCACCTTGGTGCCAAGCACTGGCGCAAGCCCGGAGAGGGCAAGCGCGACAAGGGCTGGGAGGACAAGTACGATGCCGGCGCCCTGTTCCTCTGCTGGCTGATGGGCATGACCCCAGCCGTCGATGGCCCACCGGGCCAGCAGACGACTCCCGCCTACCCGGCCCCGACCGGCGCGCCTCAGCAGCAGCAGCAGCAGCAGCAGCAGGGCCAGTACACAACCGCATACCCTGAAGGCTATAACCCGCAGCAACAGCAGCAGTACGGCGTCCCCCAACAGCACGGAACACCGTACCAGCAGGGAACAAAGGCGCGCCGCGGGCCATTCCCCTACCTTGTCGCCAAGATCGACACCCGCCTCCGCACAGAGAGGTACTCGGACAACTGGTGGATCGAGTACACGGGCGCCGACCTCGCTACGCTCTGGAAAGAGTACCTCGACTACTATGGCAAATCGTAGCAGGCCGCTTCTGCGGAGCTCTGACGACATGGAAAGACAGCGCGGCCGAGTACCGATCCATCCCACGCTGCCAAAAGAGAGAGTGCTTTTATGCTTTTGAAGGCGAGCAGGACGGGGAAGGGATCCATAGCGTGTCTAGGCGAGAGGAGAGTAGAGAGTAGAGAGTGCGAGAAGAGGCTGAGTGTCCGAAGCGCATCTGTCATCCCAAGAGATGTTGCAAGCCAGAGCAGAGCGGCAAGGTTAGCTAGCGTAGGCCCTGCTTGCACCTGCACCTGCACCTGCACCTGCACCTGCACCTGCACCTGCTCCTTTCTGCCTGCCAAGTGCCAAACGGCCTTGCCCCCGTCAGCATGAGATGTCCTCTGATCCAGACTCACTATTATCAGTAGCATGTTTACTGTTCACACTGCGCACGCACTGCGGATGCATCTGCAGGTGCATCTGTACGAGGCCGAGAGGCCAAAGATGTCAATGGAATGCGGGGTAAAAAAGAAGCATCAAGGCTTTTGGCGGCATTACCGCTCTTAGCAATCTGCAACTCCCAGAACGTTTCCGATCCATCCTGACGTCGGACGACTCACGCGGTTTCCGTGATTATGTGGCGGCGCGACCTCCAGGTGCAGCAGTCGTGGTGTCCCAATGGGCCGTTCGCGCCATGTCGAGCGAGGCCGCCGCCCGCAACGCCAGCGCGCACCCCGAGGGAAGGCCTTACAAGCTTATTCAGAACCTGTTTCAATCTGATGCGATCGCGCATCCCACCGGAGGCCCGCTTGTCAATCGTCCTGCGCTGCTTGGCCTCAGGTTTTTGCTTGAGGCCATTGGGTTCGGCCATCCAGGTCGTGCTCAGTCGACTTTGGCCAAAGCGTCCAGGCCATCGTCGTCGTTCCTTGCCACCAAAGCTCAGCTTGACTGGCTGCGTGAAGAATTCGAGTTTGGCGTCTACGACAGTGGCACCGAGGACGATGGTGCCTAGGAGGACGACCACCCACGACCACCGGCCGCTTGGAGCGTGTGCGGGCAGGCGAGATAATGATGCCGAACGTGAGTGCAAGCATTAAGGGGTTGGTTGAGATAAGGGCTGGTGCTGATGTCCGCAGCGTAACTGCTGTGCCGATGCGCCGAGAGAGCGACGAGCACGCGATCCAGTGCCGTATAGGGACGAGAAGATTGGCGCAAAATGGATGAGTGGAATGAAAAGCATGGTAGCGCTTCACTGTATATTGTAGAATGTTGTTTGACATGCCATGTCCAGGCCGTCAACAGGCAAGAGTCCATATCCAAGACCGTTCCGGAGGCCGACGGCTGACGCGGCCGAGGTGTTACCTCCCTGGGTTCACGTCAGCTCACCCTCGCCGCCGAGCAACTCTTGGCCGCCTGGCGCATCTTGCCGTTCCCTTTGTTCGTATTCTAGAAGCACAAGTGGGCTATCAGTGAGTGGGGATCGAGGGTCAGAACAGATGGGTGTTTTCGAGCTCCGAGACTAAGGGTTCAGCCGTGATAAGATCGGGGGTGGTGTGGGTGGCGTGGCGGATCGCTGCTCCGCCGTCACCGCCATCGTGCCACACATCTTCCCTCTGTCGTCACGCTGTCAGTATGCGTAAACTGACAGATACCAGCCCCGGACCTCCAATAACAGCAGACCCTCATGGACGGGGAACTATGCATTATCTGTCTGTACATTCATGCGACGGCGTGCCATGTGTGGTGGTGCGAGCTGGCTCTCGTTGAATGACCAAGCGCGGAGACATAGCTCATTTGGGAGAGCGTACGACTGAAGTTCAGTTCCAGGTGTACTGACACGGGTTGCTCGTCGTCACTACTTCGTACGGTCGCCGGTTCGATCCCGGCTGGCTCCAGCAAGCTGCTAATCCGTTAGCAACGCTTCACTTTTGCTACTGACGGGCAGTGAAGAGAGGGGGGTACCACTCTCTCGGCCATGCCTCTCTGAGAGACTTGACGACGAAGTTGCGCGCTCACAGCAGCGAACGTCCGTTCCTATCCTGTTGTTCACATTTTTCGCTATTGACATCTCGGTCACTACAGCGTTCGACGCGGAACTGGAACTGGACTACGGGATGTGCTTCACGAATGTACTTGGATTCGAATGGTATGGTGAACGAGGAGGCTGAGAGAGCCTGGATAGTATCGGAAGCGGAGACCATGTGCGTGCTACGGTGGCATTTTCGATTGTGGATGTGGGTGTCGACTACGTGGCAACGGCGATGGGAAGCGCAAGGAGCGCGAGCGCCACCAGCGAGGGGATGAGCTTGAGGCCGTTGGACTTTGTCGTCGCGGTCGGGGCGGGCGCGGATGACGCGACCTGAGTGGAGTTGCCCACAACCACTCCGTTGCCGATGACTGTGGCACCCTTTGAGGGGTTGGGGTCCGTGGTTGGCACCTGGAGCGCGTTTCCGAACACGGGCAGCGACTTGCAGGCAACGCCGACCTTGCATGGCGACGCATACTCGTCGCCGCACACAGGCTGGGCTGCCCTGGCTGCATTGTCTGGCATGTCAGCTTTCAAAACCCTCACAGCTGCTTACACAGAGAGCACGAAGACTTGGGGACCTGCTGGGTGTCGCCCACCCGCTTCAGAGCCTGGACGAAGGTCTGAAGATTGTCGGTGCCCATTCCGACAGCTGAAACCTCGTCGGGCGTGGGGAATGAGAGGCCCTGCAAGGGCACATCCTTCTCGACGGGGCAGTACGAGAGGAACGCGTACTTGTTAACAAAGTTGGTGCAGATGTTGTTGTCGCGCCTGGTGTCAGCTCCAGAGTCAGAGTCACCGCAGCCTACTTGGTCATATAACGGGCCTGGTACTCGAAGAGGTCACGTGTGGTGACGCCGCCGCAGTTGACAATCGAAGTGGCTTATCATCAGGTCATTGCTTCAGAAACGGGACCTACGGAGCTGGCAGAACTGTGTGACGGTCGAGACGTCGGCAGGGTTACAGAACTCCTGGAGCTGGGCATTGGTCGGTGCGAATGCCAGCTTGACAGTATCCATGGCAGTCTTGAGCGCCGGATCGTCCAGCTGCGTATTGTTTCCCAGAGCATAGAAGCGGGCGTACAGAAGTCCCTGGACAGCTGAGTAGTCGGACGTTAACGCGTTGCTCTGGCAGATATTGTTCCTGAGATCGGCAAGTTTCTGCTGGCCTGAGCACAGCTGCGACTGTGCGGCAAGATAGCGAGTACAGATTGCCTGCTTTCCTGCCGTGGACGTGTCGACCGGTGGCTGTGAGATAGCTGCGGGCGGAGTGGCGGTTCCGTCGGTGCCGGCATTGACGACCCCGCCGCCAGGGCTGCCGCTGGGGCCAGACGGGTTGGGAAGGACGATGCCGGTCGTGTCGGTGCCAGGGTTCAGAACGGGGATGGGGGAGGTAGTAGGGCCGGGCGTTGGTTGTTCTGCAGGCGTTCCAACTTGACCGGTAGGTGTCCCAACTTGAGGTGTAGGCGTCACAATCGGTTGGTCCGTAGGTGGCTGATCTGTGGGTGGTTGCTCCGTAGGCAGTTGTGTGGTAGGTGGTTGAGTGGTAGATGGTTGCTCGGTAAGTGGCTGAGTCGTAGAGGGTTGGCCTGTAGGCGGTTGTTCTGAAGGTGGCTCACCTGTAGGTGGTTGAGTCGTAGGGGGTTGCTCTGTAGGTGGTTGAGTAGTAGGGGGTTGAGTCGTAGCCGGCTGAGTTGTAGGTGGTTGACCTGTAGGCGATTGCTCTGCAGGTGGTTGAGTGGTAGCTGGTTGGGTCGTAAGCGGTTGCTCTGTGGATGGTTGACCTGTCGGTGATGGACCTGTGGCCTCTTGGACGCCACCTGTAGGCGATCCCACGCCCAGATCTTTTGTACCTTGGATAAAGTCGCTGAGAACGTCGCCTGACTGACGCTTCCGAAGGGGCACTTGGGGACACCCAAAGGTGTACTCGGGGCAGAAAGGGTTCTTTGTGACTGGAGCGTTTAGTTGGTGCCGCCACACAGTGCCTGGACGTACGGAGCGTGGCTGGGACAGTGTCCTCGCCGTAGTAGCACGTAAGCTTGAGCTCGGGCTTGTAGACCGCGACCCAGCTGCTGTCAGTCACGGCGAGCCATCATTTGCCCACGTATATTCGGCGAGGCCGTCGGGGGTCTTCACATTCTCGGCGAGGGGGCGTTCGAAGAGGGTGCCGTCTTTGGCGTGAAAGAGGACTGGGGCATGCCAGAGGTTCGCCGAGGCTACGCCGCAGGGCTGGAGGTCGAGTGCAAGCATCCTGGCAGGGACTTCGGAAGAGTGGTGAAAACAGACGGAGACGGGAGACGAACAAGGTGGGTATAGCGAGGCGGGTGTGCTGCTTAAGAACCTGCCGGAGGGGCCGAGTTGTGTGCTTGCCTGTTTACTACCTGTCCGTCCACACCTCCTCGTCGTTCTTGTCCGCACCGCCCCCTCAGACTGCCCAGCAAGCGACTTGTTGCAGCCGTTGCCTCGCCTCAACTAACGCAGGATGCGCGGAATGCAGTGAGTGGGGCTTCGCTTCGGGAATGTGCCACTGTGGGCTTTGACCGAAACCGCCCTTTCCGATCATCCAGATCCCTTGGCGCAAACTCGTTCTAATTCTAATTCTGTCGGGGGATAAATGGCCCACGCCACACACACCGCCCGCTGTCAGCTCGTCCGTCCACCACTGTAGACGTGGGAAATCCTGGGAAATCCTGGCTGAAAGATGTCGAGGGATCATAAGAGCAGGTGACCGCTCGTCGTTCGCTCCGCATACCGCGGCTATGCGGCTATGCACCCTTTTGACTGTTCGAGGCTATTGCCAATTGCCCAAGACAAAGAAAGAGTCGGCGATGCATGCAGACAGCGCCTCCCCTCATCGGCGTCGTCGTCATCTCTCACAGCCCGAGTCTGGACCCATTCACTGGCCCAAGCTGTCCACACCGCTTGGCGCTGAGACAAGCAAGCATAATATGTAGCTCCACCCAGCGACGAACAAGCATAATCTGCTCTTGTGGGTGCTTCTCCAGTTGGCGGAGAGCACTTGGACGTCTGACGGGGAAACTCTAGTCGGTTCACATTCTGGAGATTAGTCTGAGGTGAGATAACATATATAGGCTGGAGCGACGCGATGGACGAGCTCCAGTAGTCGAACGTCGACATTAACCCACGCGTTCCAGCGGCTTCCGACCGAAGCACCGATCGGTACACAGCACAACCGTCGAGCGAGCTGTGTACGCGGCTCTTCTACTCTGAAAGTGCAAGACAGTGGTCGGGGGATCATGGTCTCCGCAGGCGGGCGTGGCTCCGACAAGGCGCGGGACAGCGACACCGACCCCTTGGACCATGAACAGCCGCACTGGGGATGGCACCGAGGTCTTCTCGTGTGCGGAACGACATTCACAGCTGCAGAGACGTGGGTAGCCGGCTCCGAGTGGGAGGGCTCCGAGTGGGACGGCTCCGAGTGGGACGGCTCCGAGGGGGAGGGCTCCGAGGGGGAGGGGCGGGTTCCCGACTATCATTCCCATCACAGCCCGCTCCTTGATCCCCTTCCCCCATCCACTGCAGGTTCTTGTCAAGATTGCCACCATCGCTCTCACCACGAAGAAGCCGTCGCGATTCGCGAGAACCGCCACCTCGCCTTTCCAACGCATGTCTCGCCATTGGAGCTGCTCGGCAAGGCGACACCTGGCCATCCCAAGATCGCCGCGATCATCCTCGTCGATCCCTGTAGCGCATCTAGCGCTGGGGCACCGTGCCCAGCACAGACAGACCCACGGACTCCCCCCTCCTAACGCCAAGGTGGACAAGCGGTTCCGCGCGAGGTGGCCGACATTGTACAGTACACGACAACCTCGACGACGTGCCTTCGGTGTCTGCAAGGCGAAAGAGTACTCTCATAACCTCAACACTGAGCAGCTGCAAGTTAGTGTTGGGGGCACTGAGGTTGACACACTTGCTAGCACAAGGCGCCGGCCTCGGCTAGCTCACTGTGGCGGCTATGAAGGTATGTACATAGGCAAGGTGGAAGATTAAGGGGTAACAAAGAGTGTTACGTGCAACTAATGGTACTGATACAACCGGCCGTGGTCTGTGCGGGTCAAACACGAATGTGAGCGCGTGGGGTGTCGTGACTGTCGCCGCCTCATGGGATAGTGTGCTCTGCAGCAGACGGCATCTAGATCGACGGAGCGAGAGGGCCAAGTGGCGCAGGGGGCATGACGGGCTTGTGCTGGGGAGGGGCCCAGAAAGAGCTCGAGAGCCTCCAGCCCCAGATCACTCCACTCATGGCCAGGATCAGGACAATGACCAACAGGACTGTCCGGTCAGCATGAGGAAAGGCAAACCAAACATACAGCGGAGCACGATGTAGCGGCGGAAGCCCTCCTTGAGGCGCTGGGTCTTGAGGGCGGATATTTGGTCTCTAAGGTTGTGGATCTATTGGGGCGCGTCAGGTCTCAGTTCTTCTGCAGCCAAGTTTGCTCCTACTCACGACCTCGTCTCCCCAGTGCTGAATGAGCGACAACGCCTCGTGGTCCTCGTTGTCGTCGTTGGGGCTGACGAGCTCGATCCGGCTCATGCGCCGCGAGTCGCCGGAACGCGTGCGCCGCAGCGCCATGCCGCCGCCGTACCGGCTTCCAGTCGAGACGACGCTTTGCGCGTCCACGTCCATGCTGTCGGCAGATGGGTTGGCAGACTCGACGAGCTCACGCCACGGTCCGGTACGCTCGCGGATCGTCGCGACATGCTCGGCAGCTTGCTCCAAAAGAGAGTCCAGCTTGGCCTGCACTTCGGGGCGCGCGTTCTTGATCGCCTGGTAGATGCGCGCCGTCGTGAGCTGTGGTGTCAGTAGGAATCCCCCAAAGTCAGTACACACCTCTGCCCGGTCGTCTAGCTTTGTGAGCTCCTGAAGCAGCGAGGGGAACTCGGACAGCACGCGGTGTTCGAACGAAGCCTGAGTTCAGTTAAAGCGTCAGAGGTAAACTCACCCTCGCAGAGCGGAACTTGAGCTCGTGCTGGTTGCACTTTTCAGTGAGCCTGTCGATCTGCGCCTGGAGCGGGCTTGGGATTAACTTCACTTCGCGAAGCGCGATCGCTCAGGGCACTCACTGAACCTCCTCGAGATCGCCAAGCTGGGGGGTATCTTCGTATCCCCGTCCGTACGCAGCCGCAGCCGCCGCCGACGGCCCTGGCGCCGCGCCGCCCTGGCTGCTGCGCCTACTGTTCTGGCGTGACAGGGGCACCATCTCCGGCCCACTGAACGAAGGCGCAGATTGCGACGGCGCATAGGTATGCAGACGCGGAATACTGGTGCTCGACAGGCGGCGTTGCGGCGCAAATCGTGGCGGCGACGCTGGTGGGACATGTGTCGTTGCGCGCGTGAATGGCGGAGGCGACGGGGACGTCGAGAGGGAGCGAGAGTGTCGCGGGGAGTGGGGCGAGTTGGGTGGGTATCCCAGGGAGGTAGGCGGGGTTGCGTTGCCCCTCGAGTGGAGAGGCCTGGCTGTCGAGCTGGAGCCATTAGGTCCAGAGCCATGTAGACCTGGAGAAGAAGGGAATGTCCATGGCAGCGGTGGGGACGGGGTGGAGGCAACTCGGCGCGCACTGGGGGGAACAGTGAGGGTGCGCGATGGCGCGAGGTGGGCTGGCACCAGCCGTGGTGACGCGGCGCCGGTCGGCGCGGTAGGGGACAAGTTCGGTGTCGTGCTGCCATTTGATGTGTTGCCATGAGTTCTCGTGCTACCGTTGCCGTTGGCGCTGTTGTGCGCGTTCGCGTTCGAGTTGTTGGATGTACCGTTTGCGCTGGTGGTGGGCACGCTGCCAGAGAATGCAGGGGAGCCGCTTCCGATAGGCCCCATGGCGGCCGCCAAGAAGGCTGCAGGGGGCAGGGCCATCGAAGTGATAATAATAGAGAAAAGGAGGGTGAGAGATTGTGAATGAGTGGAAGGATGGAGATGGAGTCGAGACGAGAGACCAGACGAGGCCGCGAGCTGAATCGTCGTCATCGCGCAACGCCCTCGTTGGGTGGCGGGAAACGAACCCCACAAGTGGCACCCCCAGGACTTGTCCATGCGGGTCTCGCCCAACATCCACCGCAGCCTTGTTCGCTGTATTCAGCCACCTGCATGTTCGAGGTTCGGGGAGGTGGACACAGGGTGCGTTAGGGCATGGTCGCCTGTATCAAGACCCCGCTCCCCTTGGATGAAGCGCACAGCGGACGACGCAGACGGCGCCCAAAACACCCAGGACCACGAGCTGTCGTTGTCGCCCTTGAGGGTAAAATGAATGCAGTCACTAGCATTACTGTACAAGATACTATATGCACTACTCTGGGGAATCGCAGATTGTCGTGGGGAGGTAGGCTGGCGCCGTCGATAGAGTGCATCCGGCAGCGCGGTCTGAGCGTGCAGGGTAGTGACTGGAACGCGACCCGGAAGGCTAGGGCTGCAGCCCGCCCTCCATCTTGTTGAGTCCGGCGGTGATCTCATCCTCTGGCATCTTCTTCGAGGTGCGGGTCAACGAACGGGCTATCATGACGCCGAATGAAGCATAGAAGTACACGAACTGCCAGTCGGAACAGGAAAGGAATTCCAAGGGAACGGTGGTCAGAAGGAGGAGGATGGCGAAGGCAGTGGGGAAGTGCTTGTACTTGAGCTGGGCCCCAGCAGGCGGTTCCGGTTGCTGATTGTACTTGAGGGAAATGTGGATAATACCGAGACCCATAAAGGCCCAGATAATGCCAAAGATGGTCACTCTGGTGTTGTTGTCGAGTCCGGTCAAGGAGTAGATGAAAGTGTTGGTGGGGGTGTGGAGATCGTGAATATAAGAGCCCAACAGGAGGGCCCTACAGGTCCATAGTGCGGCGAACCCGAGATGCGCGAGGGGTTTAATCATGATGGAGGAAATGGATGTGCTGTAGGTGAAGGAGAGAGTGTTGGTGTTGATGGGACATTGTTCGAGAAGGAGCTTTGGGTTGGGTTGATGTCTGTGAAGCGGTGCTCTCTCAGAAGGGTCGGTGGCGCACATTCTCAAGAATACACAAAACGTGTCCACGGGACACGGGCACACAAGGTGGGGGCTTGGCTCCATACTACTGCTATGTGCTCTATTCTAGATTTCTAGGCGACCCACTCTCCGCGGGCAGCCTGCTCTAGGGCAAGCCGCAGACGGCGCTGTACTTCCAGCGCATACAATCCGTACAGCATCGTGCCAGACGCACAGCAGTATCCGACTGCAAGCAGAACGATTTCCGGGATAGTGTTGTAGCCGGCCTGCACCCATTCCATAAAGTACACTCCCATGAACAAATAGCCCGCCAGGAGGCCAAACATTGGCGGAAGGAACGCGGGCCTGTTGGGAGGCGGCGACCGTTGTGGTTGCTGTTCGTACACGATCGCGCCAACGACAAAGAGATTGACGGCGGTCCACAGGAGGCCGACGAGAACCGAGGTTGTGATCGACGACTTGCGCGCGTACATTGCCCAGAAGCTGATAAAGACGCCGAGCGCGGCGCTGTAGAGGGCGATCACTATGTGTAGATAGTGGAACTGAATGTTCTTGATCGTCACAGCGTTCCTCGTCATGATCGGCAGAGTGTGGCCGCCAGGAGGCAGGCGTGGGCTGGTTTCTTGAGACTGTGATGGTGAAGAGCAGACACTACTGCCTGTTGTTGTTGCTGCATGCTGCCAGTGGGCCCATCGACGCCGCCGCACAGGGCTGTCAACGCATCGGGCCGAACGGCTTGGAAGCCAGTTGGCCGACCGTTGTCCACGCCTGAAATCAGTGACGTAAGCGCCCCCTCCCTCCCCCCCATCCCCGCATCGTCAGTGGCTGCTCACCACGGTTGACCTCCTTATCGTCGTCGCCGCGTCGCAGCCCGCCGCCGCCGCCAAGGAGTAGAAGCAGGACAAGGACTTGGTTGACATTGCTGTTGCTGTTGCACTGCATTGTAATAAATGTCTCGCAATCCTGCCATGCGACATGACATCGTGTTTCCGAGGCCCAACCGGACCCAAGCCACCTCCTGACCTCATTGATGATTCCCACTGTCGCCGTTTCCCCCGCCCTACCCGCCCTACCCCGCACTCCCCAGCCAGCTGCCCATGCTGCCCACCCCCCCACGCGTCCTGTCTTCTTGATATTACCGCAGACAGACGCGTTCGCCCACCCCCGGTTGGTCGATGCACCGCTGCTCCGTTCCTCTCCGCAAGCCCACACTCTCACCCTCTTCCTGCCATGTGACTAGTCCTTGACCCCCTCGTAACTCTGCGGACGCCGTGTATAGTTCCGCGCCTGTGAATCCAGCAATAATAGGTCCCACGCAACACCACACCGCAACGCCGTCCTACGTCCTGGCCCCCTGCCGAGAGTACGCCGAACTGTCTCTACTCAAATACCGCATGTCATCATCGCCATTCCAGGTCTAGTCGTCCTGCCCCTCCCTGTAGTGCTTTTCTCACGACTTTTTGTTCCATCTCTCTCTACGCATTACACTCTCACCTTCTCTTCACATCTCTCGACCAGCATCGCTTCTGCGTGTGAGTAGGCATTCCCAGCCACGCCGTTATCAAACTTATGTCCCGCCGCTAACTGTTGCAGAAAACAACATGACTACTGTCGACATTGAGATCACCGAGCAGAGCGGTGGGCCTCTCACGTACGACCCTTCCGCCCCCAGCGAACAGCCAGTCCCCCTCCCCTCAGCTCCGTCTGTCCCGCTTAGCATGCCGGGCTGCGTCCTCCAGCCCCCCCTCACCCGTCGCGGCGTCGGCCCCGGTCTAGTCGTTATCTTACCGTCCCGTCTGTCTCTGCACCCCCACGCCTCCCTCGGCCTCCGTCCCCCGCTTGACCCGGACCCCGTCCAGAAGTGGGCCGAAGAGGGCTTCGGTGTCGTCGGCGTCCAGATTGGCGGAAATACGGATGTACAAGAGGCTCTCGGTGTCGCCCTTGCTGCGCTCGAACAGTGCCCCGCTGTCACTGACAACGGAGGCTTTGGTCTGCTCGGTGAGTGCTTGCTGTCAGAGCTGCTCTGCTTTGCACGGGTCGTTACGAACCAGCCTTTTGGCCTGCTCGTTCCTTGACGGCCCGGAGAAGCATGTCAGCAACAACCCTCAAACATTTCTCACTTGGTCGACCTCCACTCGCTAACATTAGTGTACGATCCGAGCGCCCTCGAGGCGGTCATTGCGGCAATGGCAACCCTGCCCCTCTTTATTTGCCTTGTAACCCATGGCAGCGCGCCCTCGAGCGCGGCAGTGCCAGCGCTCGCTCACATCCCGGAGAGGATACGGGGCGACGCCGAGTCGATGTATTCCAACGACAACGACACTGAGGAGACTACTGCCCAGCCGTCTGGGGCGCTCTTTGGCATGACCCTCGGCTCGAATGCGCCGCCCCCGCAACTGAAAATGTATGCGTATGGGGCCAACTCGGCATATTTTGTCATTCCCTCTGCGGGGCCCAAAGCGTACTCGCCAACGGATGCCGCGCTGGTGCACTCCCGCTCGCTGACCTTCCTGCGCCGATACCTCGGCGGACCGCACTTTGATCTCGAGGCGATCTGGGACGAGCACACCCACTGGGAGTTTGTCGATCGCAGCGTCGCGAAGACGATGGGCACCATGGTGGTATGTCGTCATTTGGGGAGAAACAGTAGCTGACAAGCAGGCCGAGCCGTACGTCAACCACGTCCCCACAATGACTGGCGGCGTCGGCCGCGAGGAGCTCACTGCGTTCTACCGCGATCACTTCATCTTCAGGTGAGACAGAGCGACATTGTCTACTGATATTCGACTCCCGCTGACAGTGGCAACAGCAACCCGCCGGACGCCGAGCTCGTCGTTATCTCGCGCACAGTAGGCGTCGACCGTGTCGTTGACGAGTTCCTGTACAAGTGCACGCACAACCGGGAGATTGACTGGCTGCTGCCTCAGGTCCCACCCAGCGGCAACAAGCTCGAGATCCCCATGATGGCAGTCGTGAACATCCGCGGCGACCGCCTCTTCCACGAGCACATTTGGTGGTAAGTAAAGGAGAGGGAGAGCAGTTCGTTTGCCTAGGTCAGCCCTACTGGTGTCTCACCCATTGGGCTGCTGTATGTGGCGCGCTGCGGAAAGCTCTGCAACATGGAAGCTCACACACCACCCAGGGACCAAGCGACGGCACTGCAGCAGGCCGGCTACCTCCCGTCAACCGTGCCGGTGGCAGGCGGAGGCAACCTCCGCTTGCCAGTCGACGGCTACGCCTCGGCGCAACTATTCGTCGACGAGACGAACGGCAAGTCGAACTCTATGCTCGGCCCGGGCTGGGGCGTGATGAAGTAGGGGCGTCAGTCTGAAGAGGAAAAGGGAAGAAGCTTTGGCTTTTAGGCCGCCCAACGGGGAGAGACGTCGGAAGGTAGTGTACGGTAGGACATGGCATGGTCGCTATGCATCTATTTCATTACTCGTTACTCGGAAGCACCGGGAGTGTCAGTGCTGAGAGCCAGTGCTGTCAGCTCGTGAGAGTTGTGGAGCGTGAGAAGGTTGAACAGCGGAATGGTAAATGCAGAAGGGTCGCTATATTTAGAAAGAATTGATATCCCCCGCACTCACTCCCGTGACGCCTCAGTCATCTGCACTGTCGGGAGAGAGACATGGGCCATACTCAGAGCATGTCAAAGGGGGAGGGGGGTTCCTCAAGCGCTGCTGGGCATCTCTCTACTCCCAACATGTGTGCGTGGCTTGGCTGTGGTGGTCACTGAGACAGATCTTGATCTAGGGTCTCCCCCCGCCGGCTCCACCTTCCGCTACACGGTCGAACGGTGACAGCGTTCTCGGGTCCGTGGCCTGCAGGCCGGGTCCTGTTCTACAGGAGGTCGGGTAATAGCCATGGAGCTAGGGACATGCACGCAGATGATTGTCAGAGACCTTGCAGCAGATGGTCACATGCCATTCGGAGTTGGAAACAAGAGTCGTCGGCCTTCCCCGCCCACAGCTGCGTTGGGGTGATCGGGGTATGTGGCAAGTCTAAGACAGTGTCCAGATCGTACAGCAGCCACATTCAAAGGCCCGCCTGCCGCTCACACAGAGCGGACGGACAGAGCAAATCAGCTGACGACACTGGTCAGCGCGCAGCTCACAGTTTGCAAACCGCCAGAGACCGTCCACGACGATGGTCGTATGTATATCTAGCACATGTTGAGCTGCTGCTCCCGACCTTCTCATCCCCATCCCCACATATTCCCAATGCTCTCGTTTCTGATGCCCAAGGTGAGCTGAAATGCACGAATTCAGCATCAGCTAATCGCAGCCCGACCTGGCCCCCACGCCCACCGACGCTGACGGCTGGCTGGTGTACTTTGACGGAGACCTCAAGGTGAGGCCGAGGTCCCCCGGACAGCCTACTGACACCGTGCAGGCCAAGTTCCTCCCGCCGTCGGCCGGCGAGCCTGGCTTCCGCACCCGGCTGCTGCTCAAAGCGGGAGGCAAGAACACGGTCGGAAAGAAGAGCAACTGCACCCCTCCCTACCACTGGCACTGGTACCAGACGGAGACCTTCCTGGTCGTGAGTTGTTGGGCCTGCTGGTGGAGTGCTACTTACCGGGCAGAACGCGGGCAAACTGGCCTACAAGATTGATGGCAAGGAGGCCTCGATTGGCGCCGGCGAGAGCATCAGCATCCCCCCTGGTAAATACCACACGTTCTGGCTGCCCGAGGACAGCAAGGAGGACCTCGACGTCACCGTCGTCACGGAGGGCGGCGAGCGCCCTGGCTTTGACGAATACTTTGGTGAGTGGCGCGGGAGGTGAGAGTCTGGGCACACGATGCGTGGGAGCTGGAAGAACCTCCTCTCCCATATATCGCATTCCCAGAAGGCTTCCCTCCTCGTACATAGCAGACGCTCACACCCAGTGCGCAACTTTTACGGCTACATCGACTGCTGCAGGACCACGGCTCCCAACCCCCTCCAGATGTTTACCTTCCTGAACTCGGCCGATATTGTCCTTGCGGACCTCCCCTTCGGCCTTGGACGCGCGCTCAACTACATCTTTGGTGAGTTGCGATCTCCGTAGATGGAGGGGGCGAGGCGCTCGAACCTCGACGAGTGCAGCAGGGCAGCATCTCTGAGCCCCGCCGTGATCTGGGTCCGAAGTAGCATTCAGCTGACGCTCCAGGCGCCATTGTTGGCCCATACGTCTTTGGCCTCCGGCCTGGTTTCAAGGTATTTGAGACTGCGTCCCAGTAGTGATCTGGAGCAGCTTGCCTGGCCTGTATACCCGGGTGGTGGGAGAGATTGTGACGAGGAGATAGCTGGAAGAGCCGATAGCGCAGTTATAAAGACGCCGTAGTGCAATGTTCAAATGACGTCATGTTTCGGTTGTCGACGAAAGTCGCTCACCTCGCTGTTGCTCACCGACGTCGTCGTCGTCGCTCACCCGCTCTCTCCCTCTGTCTTAAGATTGATCCCCCCGCCCCCCTCGACGACAAGGTAATTTCTACTTTTGGGAGCATCCTCGCTTCATCACATCAACCCCTCCGGCTTGCCCTCTTCGCTCATCACCACCACCATCTCTCACTTCATCGCATCCTCACTCTCCCCATCCCTCTCTCTCTCGCCATCTGTTTCAACTGTCCCCATCATGTCCACCCACAAGGCCAAGAAGCCTCGAACTGGCGACAAGCCTACCGACGACAACGCTTCTTATGGCTATGCCAACCTTGCAGAGCTCGTCGATGCTGCAGGCGAGCCCGTCTGTGACATCAAAGTCAGTTGCCAAAGGATGGAGCTCATAGATCCTCGCAACCCCCAGTGGAAGCTGACAGCAGGACTATGCCCTCATCGGAAACCTCCATGTGAGTGGGCTCATCCGTGAGAGGGTGTGAGAAGGGGCGCTCCTATAGTCAGCTACCTCGACGCCGCTGCAACTCTTGCGAGCCACACTGACAACAGACTGCCGCCTGCGTGAGCCTTTCTGGCAGCATCGAGTCGATGTGTATCCCCAACTTTGATTCTCCCAGGTAGCTATTTTTCTGCTGCCACCCCTGACACACAGCGTCTTCGCCCGCGTCGTCGATGCCAACAAGGGCGGCCACTTCTTTATCCGCCCAACTACCCAGTTCAAGCCGAAGCAATACTATGCCCCGAACAGTAACATTCTCGTCACCAAGTTCCTCACCGAGGGTATCGTCGGCGCTGTGACGGATCTCATGTCGCGCCGCGACCGTGACGGCAAGATTTTCCTGCCCTGGACGATCCGCAAGGTCGAGAGTCTGCACGGCACTGTCAAGTTCCGGATGGAGTGCGCCCCGGCGTTCAACTACTGCATGGACACCCATACTGCGGAGGTGAGATTCCCGATTGGTTGAGATCTGACACCAGTTCGTCCCCGACGAATCCTCCCCCAACTTCATCGACGGCCACCAGAAGGTAGTGTTCACGTCTAAGGACCTCACAGTTGATCTGCGATGGCTGGCCACCACGACCGATGAAGGGGTCACCGCGCCGACCATTTCGCCTCGCATCGAAGTCCTTCCAAAGCGTAATCTCCTCGGCCCTGCCGCGGTTGCAGAGTTTACCCTCGAGGAGGGCCAGGTCATCTACTTTATCATCCGCCAAGCGCCGGAGGACATTGCGAAACTGTCACTGAACAGCGAAGCAATGAAGAAGCAGATCGCCCGTGCTGAGGCGGAAGGCATTCCCGGCGACCGTATCCGTGCCGCGGTGCGCCTGTTGCGTCCTGAAGACGACCCGCTCGCCTCTGAGGTTGGTTTGAGACCGCTACGCAGCTGACAACAGGCACTTCTTGAGACGCTCATGTTCGAGACGAACAAGTTCTGGTATGACTGGATTGCAAAGTGCAAATACCACGGTCGGTGGAGGGAGAATGTGCGCCGGTCGGCGCTCGTCCTCAAGATGCTCGTGTACGAGCCCACTGGCGCTATCGTGGCGGCCCCCACCTTCTCACTCCCAGAGTACATTGGCGGCACTCGCAACTGGTGAGCAGCGGGGTAGCCCGTCTAGAGCTGACAGGAAGGGACTATCGCTTTACCTGGGTCCGCGACTCGTCGTTCACGCTGTACGCCTTCATTCGTCTGGGCTTCACCGATGAGGCTAAGCGCTACGTCAACTTTATTCTCGAGCGTCTCAAGGATCGCAACTCGGATGGCTCGTTGCAGATGTGGGTTTGATTGTGAATTATCTGCTTACTTCAGCGTGTATACTATCCACGGAGAGAAAGTAAGCCGTGTCGAGTTCACGTTGAGCTGACAACCAGGACCTCCCCGAGATGGAGCTCACCCACCTTGAGGGCCACAAGGGCTCCCGCCCGGTCCGCATGGGCAACGGTGCTGCAGACCACTTGCAGCTTGTAGGTCGCAACCTCCCTTGCACCACTGACCGGCAGGACATCTACGGCGAGCTAATGGACTGTATCTACCTCGCGCAAAAGTTCAGTGCGCCTCTCGTGAGTTGTCTCAACTATGCCATCACTCATCCCAGGCCTGGGACTCATGGGTCGCCATCCGCCAGGTGGTCGACTACGTCTGCACGCAGGTCAACGAGCCCGACCTGTCGATCTGGGAGGTCCGTGGCGCGAAGAAGCACTACACGTACTCGAAAGTCATGATGTGGGTCGCGCTTGACCGCGGCCTGCGCCTCGCGGAGAAGCGCTGCCTCCCCTGCCCCAACCGCGAGAAGTGGATGCAGACCCGCGACCAACTGTATGAGGATGTCCAGAATCACGCTTGGAAGTGAGATCGTGTCCTTGTTGGTTGCTGACAGCAGCCCCGTGGGCAAGTTCTTCGGACAGTCGTACGAGGAGAACGACCATCTCGACTCTGCAGTTTGTGAGTTGACGGTGTCGTTTCGGCCCAGGAACTCATAACAGTGATCATGCCGCTTGTCTTCTTCATCTCGGGCGCGGATCCTCGCTTCACGTCGACTCTCGACAACATTCTCAAGACGTAAGTTTCGCTTCTACAAATCCGTATTTCATGCGCAGCTAACCGTCAGTCCTGAGAAGGGCGGCTTGACGATCAACAACTCGATATTCCGCTACGACGTGAACAAGTCGGACGACGGCGTCGGCGGCGAGGAGGGAGCCTTTTCGCTCTGCACGCTCTGGGGCGTCGAAGCGCTCACTCGTGCTGGCGCGTACGAGAAGAAGTACTTGGCGCGCGCGTGAGTCCCACACCAGCTGGCGGGTCCCCAACGCCCAGCTAACACACACAGCGAGTCCATGTTCATCGAGTTCCTCGGGTACGGCAACCACGTCGGGCTCTACTCTGAGGAGATCTCGCCCGGCGGCGAAGGCCTTGGTAATACCCCGCAGGCGTTCAGCCACGTCACGCTCATCTCGGCGGCGTTCAACCTCGACCGCACGCTGGGTTCTTCGTGACCGCGTACCGGTATCCTCTTGTTGCCCAGTCTGCTCCCCAAGTGCTCTCAGAAGAACGGAAAGCTTGATGCAAAAGGTGTTGCATAGTTGCACCGATTCTTCAGTCATTCCCCGGTCTTGATTCGTACTTCTACTCTACGCTTCCTCTATGCTTTCCTGCAAAGTCCTGCTGCCATTACGCGAGCGGCTGAGTGACGTCGGGGTGCTCGCTTCCGGGCTTGTCCTTTCCGACGCCGACCCACTCGCCGAGCCACTCGAGCACCTCCTTGTGCCACTTTGCCGAGTTGTGCGCCTTGAGGACCCAGTGGTTCTCGTCGGGGAAGTAGAGGAAGCGGGACGGGACGCCCTGGAGCTGGAGCGCGGTGAAGGTGGCAATGGCCTGCGAGTCGGGGAGACGGAAGTCCTTGCCGCCCTGGATGACGAGCTGCGGGGTGGCCCACTCGGCGACGTGGTTGAGCGGGTTCCAGCGCTCGTACGTCTCGCGGGCAGTGATGACCGAGCCGTCAAACTCGTGCTGCGGGAACCAGACCTCCTCGGTCGAGTAGTACATGTCAGTCGTCGAGAGGATGCCGTCGTGGTAGATGAGGCACTTGAAGCCAAAGACGTTGTGGCCGTTGATCCAGTTGATCATGTAGCCGCCGTAGCTGGCGCCGAGCGCTCCGGTCCTCTCGCGGTCAATCTACGCTGTCAGCTGTGAACAGAATCGGGCCACTCACCTCGGGGAACTTGTCGAGCGCAGCCTGGTAGCCGGCAAGCAGGTCCTGGAACGGCCTGTCGCCCCAGTGCTTCTGGATGCGGTCCGTAAAGTCCTGGCCGTAGCCGGTCGATCCGGTGGGGTTGACGGCAACCACAAAGTAGCCCATCGAAGCAAACACAGCCGGGTTCCAGCGCGTGCTCCACGCATCCTCCCAGGCGCCCTGGGGACCGCCGTGGATGAAGAAGGCCAGGGGCCAGGTTCCGGGCTCGTCGGTCTCGCACCATCCGCGCGGCTTGATAACCCATGCCATGACCTTGCGGCTGTCGACGCCCTTGAACCAGAACTCCTCGCCCTGCATCTTGTCGAGGCGGCCGTTGATGTGGGAGACGGAGAAGTTGGAGATCTGGTGGATCGCCTCCGGGGGGTGCTTGTCGGGGTCACCGCCAACAACGTCGCTGTCGTGCAGATCGAGCACAAAGACCTCGTTGGGCGACGTGAGCGAGTTGACGGTCAGGAGGAAAGTGGACGACACGCCATCGAGCATGCTGATGCCCTGCGTCGAGCCCTTGAAGTGGATAGGCGTAGGGAGGCGGCCGGCGTGCGCAAGGTGGTAAGGGAGGATACGGCCGTTGTACTCGGCGAGGAGGTAGAGCGAGTCCGAGTCGTGGTCCCAAATAATGTCCGAAGGCGAGCGGTCCCAGCCGTCAGTCCAGCGCTCAGACTGCCCCATCTTATCGCCGTTAAAGGTGTGCACGACCACAACGCGCTTGTCGCTCTCGTATCCGTCCTGGGCCATCTCCAGCCATGCGAGCTTTTTGCCATCGGGCGAGAACGAGACGCCCGAGATGGCGCCGTGCGCTCCCTGGGTGAGGTTGGTGGGACGGGCTCCGGATGCGCCGAAAGGAAGGTAGTAGACGTTCATGGCGGTGTGCGTCGCGACATTGAGGTACGGCGGCTTGAGAGCAATGGCGAGATGGCTCTCCGAGATGGAGAACCACGAGGCGTCGATCGCGTCCATCTGCGAGTAGAGGCCAGTGTCCTTGAGGAGATTGGTGAAGCGGTCCTCAACCTCAAACTCATGTTCGCCAGTGTTCTTGACCTTCTTGCTCTTTGGCACAATCTTGGTCGACGCGAGGGTGTACACACGTCCGGGGATGCGCCAAGTGTCCCAGTGGCGCACAAACAAGTCGTTGTAAACGGTGCCAGAGTTGCCGCGGTCGGCCCACTTCTGGTCGTGCTCGGCCGTCTTGTACAGGTCACCGTCCTCGGCCCAGACAGCCGCAGAGAAGACGAGGTTGCCAGAAGACCGCTCGTACTTGAGGCTGCTGGGCTCGATACCCTCGGGGAAGTCGAACATGTGGAAGCCCTTGCCGTCGTGCTTGGTATCAACGCCAAAGTGCCACAGCGAGGAGCCGTTCACGTACGCGACGGTACGCTCAGTGAGCCACAGCGCCTCGGCAACTTCGCCCGGAGGGGCGGAGAAGACGGCACGAGGAGCGGTGCCGGGGTTGACTGGATCGAGGATGTAGACGGTGCGTGTGGTGCTGAAAGTGTGAGCAGCTGAGAGGCAGAAACAACCGGGAGCATGACCAAAAGGCCAGCGACTCACCTGTCGGTCTCGGGGTCCCACTGGTTGACGAGCGAGAGGGCGTGCTTGCCGCCGGGGGCAGCGATGGCGATGCCGGGCCTGGGTGTAGACAACATGTCGATGGGGGTAAACTTGTCGGGCACATCACCGCAGCCATCGTTGGCCGCAGCGCCAGCCAGGAGCGAGAAGGCGCCAAGTGCGAGCGCCTGGCTTGCTTGACCCAGCATGGTTGTTGTTGTTGATGTAGATGAGATGTAGATGTGAGAGATACGATGGGAAGAGCAAGGTGAGTTAGTTGACTGGTTGTCAAGCCAGGCGCATGCAAGCCATCGAGCTGTGGACCGCGTGTGACGTCGTCGCGTTCGGCCATTTCATTCCCCAGGGTGGGAATGACAGGTCACGTGACACACGATCGATGTTGATTGCCGTCATGGCGTGTGGTGCTTGTCACTCCTTGCGTACTCTGCTCTACATACATTGCACCGATACGATTCTACATTCTTTCAACTATCTCTACCTATCTATTGAAACCCCCTCCCCGTCTCGCCCAGTCTCGGGCGTAGTATTGTTCCTCATCCTCAGTGTCGCAAACACCAGAGTTTCAGAGTGTTATCGTCGACTTTGCACTGCCAGAACTCTTCTCCGCTGGACTGGGCGCCTGTTGTCGACTTGCAACCTCAATAGTAGCAGCCGGTGATCATGAATATCTACGAGGCTGGCAACCTGCCGGCCGACGAGTTCCAGGCATCGCAACTGGAGGGTACTTGGAGCGTGGCCTGGAGTACGCTCCCAATGTGGCGTGTGAGTCCCCCAGGTCGCGGAGAGCGTGAGGACGAGGGCATATCGACATTCGAGCTTGCACGCGAGTTGCGTCAGAGAATGGGATTGCCATGCAGACCCTCGCTCCCTGGCATTTCCGCCCCTGTGATCTGTGCGAGCGACGTTCATGATCCTCGCCCTCGCATTCCTCCCAGCACTGTCTGCTGAAAGCTGACGCCAGAAAAACAAAGGTAGCCTGAAGCAGAGACCAAGTGCACCGCTGACGACAGACGTGACGATCACCTACGCTGCGCGGCCCGACGGCACGCACTCGTCGGACGTCGCGTATCGCCCCCGTGCCTCTGGCGCTGCCGTGTCGCTCTCGCACGTGCGTGGTGTCGAGCGCCTGCAGCCCGGCACGAGTGGCACATTCGTGTGGCGCGGCGACGGCCTCCTCTTCTGGTGCACGTCCAAATGGCAAGTGAGGGGCTGTGGAGCAGCGGGGGACGTCCGCTGGGCTGTCATCAGTGAGTGAAGCATCCTGTTGCGCGCGAGGCCGCGTCCGTTTGCAGCGCCGCCGGGAGGCGGATATCTCCGGTCGCGTGGCCAAATGGTACGGCGTCTGACTACGATGAGTAATCAGGAGATCGCGGGTTCGATCCCCGTCGTGGCCTTCGAGTGCGAGCACGAGCTCGTATGAGATGCTTTTTAGCCTGGTTTGAGGGGCGCAAGGCCGCTGGTAGAGACGAGGCGGGGGTGGGCTGGTGGTGGTGCGGTCCGAACGCTGCTGACGGCAGGCTTCGAAAAGACAATGTTCACTCCGCGCGGGGCTGATATCTTGGTCCGCGGCGGCAGCCGAGAGGCGCAGGATGCCGTTGTGGCTGATCTGGCCAAGGTGCTCGAGGACGGTGTGGAGGACCTCCGGGTGATGTTCCCCGAGGGCGACATGGTACCTCGGTGATTTGATATTTCCATCTGATGGTCGAGTTGTATGTATTCTGTGCAGTGTAGACCGCTTGCAGGCGACAAGGAGCGTTGATCCTCTTCTGCAACCTAAAAGATGTTTTGCCCGCTCGCCCGCCGGCCTCTTATTCCCATCGGCGGAGATCTGACGGACGGCGAAATGATACCTGATCCCCTCAGGACTTGCCTACCCACGATTAGGACGATTCGGGCTGACTTGGGCGCCGCGATCTCCTATCACGGGCTTCCGAAGCGTCCATGGACCCTGCAAGCAGGAGCCGACACCGATACGGACCCTCTGCGAGCGGCTCGGACTGTGCATGTATGCCGCTGCAGCCTATGGGCGGTGCGGGATTGACGGCGCCGGAAGAGAGGGTCGCGGCACTGTTGAGCATTTTTGCAAGTACGTCATCCGGCGGTTCGCATCACTCGTGTTTGTCGGGGGTGGGTCCAGTGGCCTGTTTCCGCCCGTGGCCACGCCGCCGTGTCGCTGCTGATAGAGTTTGCTCATTTGAGCGACGCCGCCGCAGTGTCTTACACTCGCTCTCACATCCAGACGCACACAGCAACATGCCCGCCGTCACCTCTGGCACTGTCCTCGTTACCGGCGGCTCGGGCTTCCTCGGCACGCAGATTGTCGGCGAGCTGCTCAAGCAGGGCCTCCAGGCCCGCGCCGTCGTCCGCGATGCTGTCAAGGGAGAGTACGTCAAGAAGACGTTCCCCGGCGCCGAGTACGTTATTGTCGAGGACATGATGAAGGTGAGTTGCTGCTGGTGTGGAGTGGCGAACCCAGAGGTGTCCATGCTCACGCCAGGCCGGCGCGTACGACGAGGCCGTCAAGGGTGTCGACGCCGTGGTGCACACCGCGTCGCCCGTCGACGTCGGCAACGCCGGCGACCCCAAGCTCGTGATCGAGCCCGCGGTCGTCGGCGTCACGCACCTCCTCGACTCGGTCGCCAAGAACGGCGCGGCCGTCAAGCGCGTTGTCCAGATCTCGTCCATTGCCGCCGTGTACGGCCTCCCGGACGGCCAGCCGCGGACGCTCACCGACGACGTGTGGAACGACGCGGACCTCGCGGCATGCTACGCGCTCGGCGCCGCCGCGTCGGGCCCGCAAAAGTACATGGGCTCCAAGGTCGAGGCGGAGCGCGCGTTCTGGAAGTCTGTCGGCGGCCGCGGCTTTGACGGCGTCGCGATCCTCCCCGGCATGGTGCGTTGACCGCACTGCAACCCCCCAACTGACAGCAGGTCCTCGGCCCGCCGCTCGAGTACAACGCGACGGGCAAGATTGGCGGCACAAACTCGTGGATGCTCCCGTACTCGCACCCGGGCATGGACGCCGCCGCGCTCGAGACCGAGTTCTGGGCCATGGTCGACGTGCGCGACATTGCGACCGCGTGCGTCGCGGCCATCACGACCCCCAAGGCCGGCGGCGAGCGCTACATTGTCGCGGGCCACCCCAACTGGGGCAACGAGGTCGCGCTCGCTGCCGCCAAGGTGAACCCCGGCCGCGCCATTACGAAGGGCAACGCGGACCCCGCGTTCCGCCAGGCGCTCGAGGACAAGGCGACGCGCTTTGACGGCTCCAAGGCCGCGCGCGACCTCGGCTTCACTTACAGGCCCCGCGAGGAGACGCTCGTCGACCTCCTCGAGTACGCAAAGGCCAAGGGCCAGTAGGCGGTATGAATAGCCCGCCACGGCCGCGTCCACGGCCACGGCCAACGGTGCAACTGTATTATGCCATGACATGAGAATACGGTGGTGGTTCCTGTTGTCCTCTTCGCGGGACTGTGGAGAAACTGGAGCATCTCAAGCGTAGCCAGCCCTCTGATGATGCCAGGGTCAATAGCCGGCTCAAAACAAGAGTAGTGGTGGTCGAGACAGGTGGCTCGTTAGAGAAACAAGCAGGATAGACTGCCGAAGGATACTGTCAGAGCCTGTCGGATGTTGGGAGGAACTTGTGCGCGCGCGCGCGTGGGCGGCGGCGGCTCGGGCGCGAGCTTCTGCGCTACGCTGTGCCGTCGTGCGACTGCGAGCAGGCGGGGCATCGTCTGGGTGCGCCGCTTTCGTGTCTGGTGTGATGGGTATTGCACTTGGGAATGCAACCCTGGCAGGGTGCGCGGGTCGGCCGAAGGGCGGCTGCGATGAGGAATGGGCATGTGCGTGTGCGTGTGTGTGTGCGTGTGCGTGTGCGTGTGCGTGTGCATGTGCATGTGCAGGCCGAGGTGATTCGGACTGGTGAGAGTGGGATGACGACTGCCGAGTGCTCGGACCATGCACACCTGCAGGCCAGCAAGCACCTGGCAGGCGCAGTCTTGCAAAGATCCGAAAGCAGTCCTTGCATGTCTTCCAAAGACTTGTTCGTATGAGCCCTTTGGTGATCAGCGTGGCGTGATCGGCAGCCACGCACACAACGAACGCATCACTTCGGAATCCGCGCCTAGAAGCAGCGTGC
This sequence comes from Apiotrichum akiyoshidainum, assembly GCA_002973495.1. Taxonomy (NCBI): domain Eukaryota; kingdom Fungi; phylum Basidiomycota; class Tremellomycetes; order Trichosporonales; family Trichosporonaceae; genus Apiotrichum; species Apiotrichum akiyoshidainum. The sequence goes on from PQXP01000363.1 coordinate 24,299, forward strand.
AGCCAGCGGTGGATCCATCACGAATGGGGGGGACGAATTGCTCCCGCCATTCCTCTGCATGGGGTCGTCGTCTCGCTGTGGCAATTATTTTCTCGCCTTGTGTTGTTGCTTTGTCCGGCAAGCACCATCGACCGAGCTCGCTGTCGCTCCACAAGTTAGCCGGGCGGTACATGCCTGCCTGCGCGTGCTGCTCTGAGCTGAGACCCTGCCGCATGTGCACACCCGGGCGCCGTCTGCAGCGCAGTGACGGCGCCAGCGGCGCTCGCCGCGCCCTGCACGAGATTGGGATTGGGATTGAGATTGAGATTGAGATTGAGATTGAGAGATCGATCCTGTGTGTTTGTTCTTCCCCTCGATCCGCAACCATGTTCCATGATCCATGCCAGACACGGGCACATGGAAGCGCGCCTCTCTCTGCATGCTCGTCGGGTGCCCGTGTTTCCCGCGGGCACAGAAAGTGGCTAGTCACTGACTGACGCACGGGGGAGCTGTAGCCGTGGCTGTCGGGTGGTCGGGTGGACGTAGCCGAGCCGAGCAGACCGTGGTGTCATCTGAGACAAGTGAGCAGCAGTGACAGTGGCCAAGTGTGGCGTGGCAGAGACGGCCGGGGAGCCGGGACGCCGGGAGAGGTGGCCGCGGGAATGCATGTCGGGCGTTGCTCCGTCTCGCGCGCGTGTGCGTGAGAGTTGACGTCCATGCGACGAGCGAGTACAACAACTGTTGGGGGGGGGGGGAGCTTGCTGTGCTTTTTCACAGCCCTCAAACGCGTGGCTAGTTCCTGAGCATTATACTGGGGCTCGGCGGGGGGAGGGGAATGCATTTCTTGGGCTAGCTGGCGGGGTAACTGGAGGGGCGGGGAAACCGCTGTCGCCGTTGCTAGGTACAGAGAGTCTCGTTGCGAAAGAGAGAGCCGAGGAGGAGGAGGAGAGGGGGAGGGGAGGGAGAGACGGAGTGCCGCAAAGTAGACAACAACGGAGGTTTCGGGTGTCGCTCGGTGCAGTCTTCGGCCGGCCGTCTAGTGGGTAGTGGGAAATGTATTTGGTGGACGACGGGAGCAAAAAACAAAAAGAGTTATAATAGCCGGGTCAACCATTAGAATAAAGTGTTGGAGGGGGGGATTGAATAAACAGCAGTGTACTCGGATCACGCCACCCGGGTCTTAGCAGCAGGAGGTGGTTGTGTTCCGAATACACAGAGCCAGATATTATTATTAGTGATATCCAAAACTAGCAAGTAGCCGGGGCCGACGGCGGCAGCGGCAGCGGCAGCAGCAGGCAGGGACAGTGCCCGCGGGGGACATAGCCGCAAAACTGGGCAGGCTGACTCGTTTGCTGACTAGTCTGCCCCTGGGCCCGCCACCGCCGCCGCCGACACTGGCAGCAATGGGTGGGTGAGATAGCCATAGCCAAGATAGAGAGGGAGAGATAGATATCAGCAGCAGTAAAACCTGCCCCTCTCTCCCCCCCATCTCCATCCCCGATCTCACATCTCTCCATGCTGCCCCGCTGAACACCACCACCACCACCACCACCACCATCACCACCACAATGACAGGATCACTACACCTCCTCCCCACAGAGGCTACTCAGAAACGCCTCTTCTTTGTTCGCCACGCCCAGGCAGAGCACAAGTGAGTTACTAGTACCTGGGGTCTCGAGTCGTCAAGGCGCGTGCGTCGTGCAGTGTCACACCCATCACCCATCACCCGTCTGAGCGTGGAACGTGGTCGAGGCCGTGCAGCACTCTACTTTATTCATTGCTGGCTGGATGCGTTGCTCGATTCCAGCTGGAATTGATCGAAAGCAAAGTGACCAGCCGAGGAAGAGAGTACTTTGGGCAGTGGAGCACATTCATTCCACCTTGCACCCGATCGCCCCCATCTCGTCTCGTCTCTGTCTCGTCGCGTGTCCATCCACACGCAGTGGCCCACCCACCACACTGTGCGATGCGATGCAGCGAATCCACAGAATGCATCCAACGGCCCGTCCACTCCCTCGTCCCACTGTCCCCTCCCCGACCCTCCCCAAAACAATACTAACCACCCAGCGTGTTCTCCGACTGGAGCATCCGCGACCCCGCCCTCACAAAGGTGGGCCGCAGGCAGGCCACCGCCCTCGACCCCATCACGCGCGACAATGTGCAGGTCACTGCCGAGCTGCTCGTCTCCAGTCCTGTGAGTAGTTGCAACGCGGAATCGGGCCGAGGGCGGCGCTTGTCAAGCCGCCCCACCCGCGCCCCACTCTGCGGCACACCCAGCCGCCCC